>CAMZMU010000117.1:77396157-77638341 GCA_947311845.1 Poa pratensis
TTAGATTTTTTATTTTCTGTTGGGTTGACAAGTGGGGCCCACAATCTACATCACCCAACATTCTTTTTTCAGATTTTTTATTTCTTTATTGCACTGACAAGTGGGGGCCATTGTGAGCTCAGTGTCAATTCGGGTCAGACCCGGATTTGGGTTTTTTGCGAAATCTCCAAAAATTTCTGTAGTTTTTTGCAATTGAAACCAAATCGAAATTGAGTCCCGAAAACAGTTAGTTTTATGCTATCAACTCGTTTATTTTGGACGTGGCTTACGAGCCGCGCACACCGCCACCTTTCACCCACCTACCATACCTAGCTGCATCGTCTTGTGAAGAGTTTGACCAACCGTGGTTTTGCAACCATGAATGTAGAAAGGGCCTGGCCCTTATCACATAATTTATGTTTATGAGGTGTGAAAGTTGTTTTGTTTGGTCTGTCACTATACAAACGATTGACTTTACCTATATTTAATCCAAGGTAATTAAGACTAATTCTATACAAGGCTCTTATTTATAGAGTGTAAATTTTGTGTGCTCCCTGGTATTATGTTCGAACTTATAATAAATTTGTGGAACACACAAAATCTACACTAATGAAACATACCCCTACGGGATTCAAGCAGGACACATTTCAACTAAAAATCAACATGGTAAATTGGGGTTCATACATGTATTTATTATTCAAGGAGCACTCGTGCCAACTAACACACATGACATTATCTCTTACAGTATTGTGGATATATATCAAGTGAAGCTGCATATGGTGGTGCTATAGCGACCATGGATGTCTATGATTTTCCAAAATTAAAGGAGGGTGAAACAATTGCAGCCAAATGTGGGTAGCGGATAAAAATTCGCAAACCAAGTTATATCTGGATGGCAGGTAATTTAGTATCTATTTACAATCTTTCTTAGCAATATTAGTCATCAACCCATGCACCTGCACATGCTAAAAGTCTTGAAAAACATGATGGATAAGTTTTCATTTTCTATATATATTAAAATATATGTCAAGAAGATACTCCCACCGTTCCAAAATTTGAGTTCTAGTTGTCTACATATGGATTTCTCTACCCATTAAACATGTCTAAATACACCATATCGTGGACACAGTGTGTTAAGTATTTGGAACGGACGGAGTACCAACGACACGTGGCCTCTATAACAACAATGTCAAGAACTAGTCGAGACATAGTATACACAAGCCAATAAGACATAAAGTGAAAGGAAAGGAAAACCCCGTCAAAATTATAAACCACTTGCAAATGCTGGACCCAAGCACCAGCAATGGCAACACCATAGCAACGCTTGCAGAAGGAAACAGTGCACAAGGACCATTGCCGTCCAATTTATATATAATTCGGTCATTGGTTTTCACTAGCCGATGACGCTGCTGCAAATCACCAATACAACATGTTCACCATCATCACACGCACAATTGTTACATGGACATCATCCAGCAAAAAAATGTATTCTCTTAACGGCCATTGGAGCATCATATTCCGCGCATCCAAAACCGCACCTCCACCATCACTTAGTAGTCTCAAACTCGACATGACCCAACGATACCCCTGATCTTGAAGCGTAACTTCCTGATAATTCCCACCTCAGCCAGCACCATGATAATCGTGGGGGTGATGCCCAGGTCGACGCGCCCGATTGTGACGGTGAAGAGAGGGGCTTATAGATGCCCACCTATAGAAGCCGCACGAGTTGGGTTTGCGGATGCGCACGACCGGATCCCATCTGATCGAGATGTTCCGGAGCCTCATGCGGTGTCCTTGTAGATCGCTGGTAGTGCAGGTTCTAGACTCGGCGACAGGCCGAACATTTGCATGCGAGAGACGTTTTCAACGTGAATCACCATCGGCAGCATCAAAGCCTCCCGGGGCTTGAAGCCCTCATAATTACTGGTGGCATCATGCCTGACGGTTGCAACAGGATCAACTGCACATCGATAGCTATTAAAAGACCATCGCATCCCGGGGTACACCGATCCTGCAGGTTGAGGTCATAGGTAATCGAGCGCCAGCCCCTAGCCGACGCACTGATCGGTGTGGTGGATGGAGGAAGACAAACTAGGGCCTTGCAAAAGGGAAAAGTGTTAGGGAGAACACCCCGCCACCGTCGTGCACCTTCAGATGTCTCTTCTGGTGGTGCAAGGTGACCAGAGCGACAGGGAGGATGTATTTGGTGGCTTAGGGTGGGCCTCCGGAGTTATGTGAGCTTAGCTAGGAGGCTAGGCTACTAGTCAATTGTCGAATCAACAATGTACACTCTGGGATCAGTTTTGATAATTTGATATATATGAGATATTTGATGAAATTTAGCCTTAGAGAGGACCAAACCTTATATTCCGCTTTGAAGTGTTATTAATCTAAGTGGGTAAAGTTTCATTGGAAGTATAACAAGCATGTATGTTTCAGCTAAGAGATATATGTATTCACATAGTTCTTGTTTTTTAGTATGAATATTTTCAGTATTTTCTCATTAGAATTCAACGGAGTTTTCTCAACGATACTATTTTTCTGCTGATAAAACAATTATTGAATACAATAATACAAAGCTATCACTTGTTGGAAATAGCCTAGTAGCAGTGCCTCGATTGGGCCATTAGTGGTGTGTATGGGGCACGCCACTGGTAATAGTTACGGGTGGCGAGCCCTGGACACACCACTTGTAAGTGTATCTGGTGGGTGCAGTGAACACACCAACCAGTACGAGTTAGCTGTGGCATGTCAAAATACACGCCACTAATGGCAAGTTGAAATTAACCGTAAATTTTAAATTTCGCTGCAATATAATAGAAATTGCAACTTTTCAACTCGCATTTAAACTAAATATTTTCATTCAAATTGGATTTAAAACTGCGAATCACATATTTCTCGCCAAAAAGGATCTTACATTTTTTTGAAACCCAAGATCTAACTACTCCGTCGTCGTTGTCGTCGCTGCAGAGAGGTCGATGAAGACCGCTGCAGCCATGGCCACCCTTCAGCTAGGTGGTGGCGCGGCCTGGTGCACTGCGGCGTGGACGCCCCGCTGCTCCTCCTCCCCCGCTCTAGCGTGCCGGGAAACGTGAGGTCCACTCTCATGACTGGCCAACCAGCTGGGTTGGGAAATACGGCCGACAACCAGTCACACATACTTTTAAACCTTCTACTTGCGGGCGTACGTCGTCGTTGTCATTATCGGTACGACAACTTCCTAGACAGTTGCACCGTCCGTGGATCAACACGTCATGCGCCCGGCTCTAACCACACACTCCGCGTGCGGCTCTTCAGAACCAGATCAGACAGATAGTGGCATGAATGGAAGATGACATCCGATACACCAAGTGACGACGACCTTCTACTTTGTTCTCGCCTCCTGGGCCACCTCCTACCCGGCGTGATGCGATCTGCTGAAGAGGAGAGTAGGACAAGGAGGAGCCACCGCCTTCACACGACGTATGCCTGTCTTACCCTGCACTAGGACGCCAAAGGAGATAGGTCAAGCGAGCGCTGCCGTCGCGTCTCGTACAGAGAGGGAGAGGGTGGCCAGGAGAGAGTGAGGGTAGGGTTTTCATTCAGGGTTACCAGATTATTTACAAAGCCATGGAATATTAGAAAAGGATAGGTCCAAAACTCTGTTTGCATAGAGGCCAATATTAAAATATGGAGACAATAAAACTCCATTTCCCAAATATTGGCAACGTTTCAGAATGTGTATGTTTCCAATGAATGTCTATCTACGGGCCGCGCGGCCAGGCGTCTCATTTTCCACGCGCAAATTCTTATAACCCTGGCTCTATCCATTTGTTTCCATAGAGCTGACCTTAGTATCGTTATGTACTAGTGCTCTAAGGATAGTATGTAACTATTCAACACCGTGACCGCTATATACGTTGGAAATTGATCAATCACAAATTTTTGCTACGCCCCTGACTCGATGGTTGCTGCCCGGTCGAAGCTCAGCCTACCAGACATTTCGCAATTTGCAAAAGAAAAAATAGAGTATTCTCCAAGCTTTACACAATATTGCATGGGTCGACCAAATGGATTTTTAGGGAGGCTTTTTGATCAATCATCTTTCTCAGTTTATATTTGCTTGAGGCCAAGATGATTTCACCTTCTCTCAGCTTGACACGACATTTTTTGGTGGTTCTCTGACGATGGCCACTATTTCGCCTCTTCTGCCTATCACATGTACTTTTTCCGCACCCTCTCCCTCATGAACTTATGGTGTGGAAAATTTGGCCTCTCCGAATTACAATCTTTTTTACCTGTTGGTTATCCAGAATCGTGTGTGGACCTCGCTTGCAGCGACGTGCGTGGCCAAATTGTGGCATTTGCCCTTTTGTTGACATGCGCCAGAGTCGGTTGTCCACTTGCTTTTCTACTCCTCATACTCCATCTGAATTTGGACCACTATCTTCTCCTTGATTGGCCTTACCATTGTCTCACCAGCTCTTTGGGAACACCTTTGTGATGTTAAATCTTGTTGGGCGTAATTGTCATGCTTCCTAGGCCCTAGCCTTCCTCGCAAGACGATTGCCACTACCCCACCCCCCCCCCCCCCCCCCCCCCCCCCCGCTCTTGGTTGATTTGGAATGAATAAATGTGTGTGTCTTACAACATGTTTCTCGGATGCTCCCTCGCATCGTGGACATCCAAAAGGAGGCGAAACTTTGGGTCATTGAAGGTGACCAATGTTCGGTGAATTTTATCCCGGGAGAGTAGTTCCTTTTTCTCATGTGCTCTCATGCCCCCATGAGTTGCATTTCCCAGGAGTTGTTTTATTTTTCTGGCTTTGGCCTTGTATGCTAGCTTCTCTTTCTTAATTACTACCTCCGTTCCTAAATGTAAGCATTTTTACCCTTTTTGTACACACATGTATCTAGACATGTTTTAGTACAAGATTGCAACCGTCTTCTATTCTTTTGCCTTTGCACGATCTTTCTATGCAGTACTTTTCCTTTGTTGTGTTCTATCAATTGTCTGTCCCTAACTCGATATCTAACACATACTTTTCTAATATAGGTCGATCCAGAACAATATGGTGATAGCAAAACACATTTCTTTGTATACTGGACGGTACGGTTTGATCAATTAATACAACGTTTCTTTTTGTAAATGACTGTGTTTAATTGATATGTTCTTGACATGTGTTTTTATAGGACTGAAGACTGATAGGAAGGATGGGTGTCCTAACTTGGACTGTGTTGGCTTTGTACCTGTAAATTTAGCTACAATTACTCCAGGAGATACATTGGACCCATCTAGGGGACGAATCAGCATTACACTGAAGATATTTAAGGTATGGTTTTAAAAGCGGTAACTTTTCCTAAATCAAACAAGGTACTACTTTGGCAGAAATAAACATAATTTTAGCATTTCCCTTGACCTAAAAGATGTTTTAGAAAAACTTTGGTCACTATTCGTTAGGCCATATTTTGTTTGGGCTACGGCTAGAGTTTCTACAGTTTTTGGGTCCCTATAAGTACAAGTCAGTATGTAAGTGGCGCGTCTGCCTGACGATGCGGACATAACGGCTTCGGCCACATCGCAATTAAGAGGAATTTCTGGCAGCCACTTAATTTCTCTTTGTCGTCCTCGTCGTCCTTGCGCTCCCGCTCAACTGGGATTCTTCGGTACAGTCAATAAACACACACGCACACGAACAGTCAAAGCAAATAATTATTTTTCTCTGTCATCGGTGGACATCTGCAATAAACGTTGTGCTCTGCTAATTTAGGAGAAACCCAACCAAATTAGGAAATCAATCTGAATTAGAAAGAACAGCCGAATCAAGAGAGAACTATAGAAGGGCGTCTGGGCCGCAGACCCGCAGTACAGGGCCCTAGCAGAATAAGGCTAGCACGGCCCGAGGAAGCAGAGATGAGAGGGCGTTGAGGAAAATGGAGAAGGAGGAGCGCCACTAGGTATGGTGTGGACCGCCATAGGGAACGTATTGAGGACAGGCAACGCCGCCAGCGCCGCTGGTTTTGGTGCTCTATGGCCATAATTGACTAGATCTTGTTACCGATGTCTCCTATCCCCTAGTGTCGCTTCCTCACTTTTTTTTCCCTTCCGTTCTATGTCTCATCCAGCTCGGCCAACAGGTCCTCTCATTTCGGCATAGTCTGTCCCTGTCTGGTCGATTAGAACATGCTGCTAGTGTTCTGCTGGTGTGAGCGTCAACTTAGCATCATTTATATAGGCACACACAAGCCGGATTGCCTGAATGGATGACGTTGGTGTGCCTTACTATTTTGCATTGGTTTCATTAGTGACATGGTTAAAAACAATCGTTATGGACCAAGTCTTTTCTTCACCTCAAGGTCAACCAGTCCTCAGTTTTGTAGTTCTATATATGGCCTATTGGATAGTACTAGCAGGAATGATACTCAAGCTAGACGAGTTTGAACGAACCTCAATATCTGCACAGGTTACACGTTCTTCTCAATCTTCCTAGTTGGTCGTACATCTAACCGTTTTTAGTTCAATTGCTACTGCAGAGTAAAGAAGATGGAGATTGGTGGTTGTATTTTGGAAATGATACCAACAATCTTCACCCAGTGGGGTATTGGCCAAAAAGTCTTCTCGTTAACATGAGAGACCATGCCGGCATTATACAGTTTGGGGGAACTACTGGTTCGAACAATGGGCAAATTAGTCCACCAATGGGAAACGGGCAGTGGCCACGGAGCAATTCAGCCGCATCATTTCAAAATGTTCAGTATGTTGACGTCAATGGTCAAGGTTATGATCCTTCTGGGGATAGTCTTCATGCTATTGAGACCCACAGAAAATGCTATCAAACTGGTGTATTTCAGCTTGGAGTTCAGGGAAACATGTTCTACTACGGGGGGCCAGGTGGCTGCACGAGTTAGTTTCATTAATTGTCCTAACTCCATTGATACTCGTGTTTTGAAAGTAATCAGATGAAATAAATTGTTTCAGTTCAAACTTAATGTTTTGCTATGTTCTTGTTTTTCAGTGTCTATGCACCATAATATGGGACGCCTGCCTGAGATTTAGAAATCGCACTCTTTTTTTTTAAGTGTGGTTACACTGAAAAGGAGTATAAGTTTGGTTGTAGCCAATTGAGGTTCATCTGGATCGTCCTTCCTTCCCGAGCACTGAGCGTTCTTGCTCCAGCTGCATACTCATGCACACTATGCACCTCCTGCTCTAGGGATGTCCGAAAGCGTCAGACTGATCACGCATTTCGCGTCGTCTTTCTTGGCCTTCAACGTCAGCTCCGTTCCCATAGGGGTGGCGCCAGCATGGACAGATGTTGCTGCCTGCCATGTCCTTCATGAACTTAGTACGTTGAGAGGGGAAGCGACTGGCTTGTGTGATGGTGGCATGCACTGCAGACGACTCCTTAATTTAAAAATTAGATACGTGTTTCCATTAAAAAAACACAGGTTTGTAAACCACACCATGAAGTCAATCAAAAGCAAAAGGGCAAGCCGCAAGACAAGGGCCTTTGGCAATCAACTCCGGAAATTCGTTTCGGGTCATATGACCAGATGCTCCTATTTTCTGAGCCAATCAGGTTGTCCGTGTGTCAGCTTTGTCAGTGTATTTGGAGGTATTCTTCCTCCTGTATCTTCTCTTTTGAACAGTGCATGGCCCCATGGCTAAGACACACATTCAATGCGCACAACAACGGTTGAAACGGATGGTACGTGACGGAGGAAAATTTCATGTGCGGTCATTTTACAAGCCTGGACGATGCACAGCTAAAAATGCGAGCTAGTTTTATGGAAAATATATTAAGAACATAGAATAGGCTGCAATCAGAATTATAGTTTCACCATTAACCATGCCACGGATGCACTCCACTACTTCACCGCCGACAGCCAGCTGCATGTGTGTGCAGATGAGCCACAATTAGTTCTTTTTCCTATATCTTTTTTGGTTGCTTCGGTGCGTGGACACACTCTAGACATGTAGTTGTAGAAAAGATACAAACAATTCAAAATTTCAAAAATATCATTACAAAAATTGTGCATACATCCGAACATTGTGTGTAAAGTTGTTTACGAAAAAGATAATTTTTATGGCATGTGTACAAAAGAAAAGTTTCGTGCTCCAAAATTATTTTTCACGAGACATTTTTATCTTTTTACACAGGCACACGACAAAATTATTTTTTCACAAAACATTTTGTGCGAACATAAGACTGCCTGATTGTACGGCCGAAATAAGTTTCACATTTTTTGACATTTTGAAATGTGGTTTTTGGCAGCGGGGCTATATATGCCCCCCGATATTTCCAAACCGTAAAAGCACTTTCGGCTAACCCAAAACTAGTTTACGGTTTGCAAAACCATCGCGCGAACAGATACAACAAATTGGTACTGAAATGTTTGAAAAAAAATACTTAGCCTAGATTTGGTTCTCGATCACACACACAGCAGGTCCAGTTCATACGCAAACATCACAGTTCAAACTGCTAGATAACAAAACCTAAAACATAGTTCATCAAACTGCTAAATAAACTAACCCTAACCCTAGAATCTCGATGGTGGCTCCTCGTTGTAGTTGAGGTATAATTAACGACAGGGGCACGCTCCGCCCACGCCAACTTGTGGGGGGCTGAGCAGCGGCGCCGCCTTTTGCCGCCGCGCTGGGCTTAATTGAGACCCGCATCGATTGCGAGGCATGACTTGATGTGGGGTAAGATGTAATTCAACTTCCAGCCCAAGGGGAGTGCCGTCCGCTCAAGGAGAGCCGTTCGGCGTCCCGCGCCTGACTCGACCTCCACGCTTTTGCGTCCCTCGTCCGCGTCGTCGCTGAGCACCACCACCTCCGGCACCACGCAGGAGCTCCCCGCCTCCGCCTCGAGCGAGCGGGCCGCCATGCCATCAGCAGCGGCGCGGGCAGCAATGGCGCGTTTCCCGTCCATGTAGCTTTGGCAGCTCGGGATTGGCCGTCGCAAACCCTCCCTCGAAGGCGGGTGCGCTTGCTTGCAGCGGCCGAGATGCAGCGGTGGTTCTTCTCGTCTTCACCTGCTACCACGGCCACGCATCGATGATCCAGCCATGGATCGACCGGAGTATACGAAAAAGAGAAGACAGATGGACTTTGTGCACAATTTATAAATTTAACCAACTTGAGCATCTCTATCAGATCGCCTAACATGCCAAACATCCTGCCGATATGCAGTTTCAGGCCATTTTCGTGGGTGAACAGAAACCGCATATCGGCCCGACCCGCAAAGCTTTTTCTGGGGCGCACTATATTTCCCCCTCCGCGATGTATTCTAAGTGTCGCGGCGCCGCTTTTAGGGTTATCCCACCGGATAGCTCCGCCAAGAAATCCATCAACTTCGGCGACCAATTCCCCTCATTCACCGCCGCGAAATCGACCAACTTAGGTTTATCCCACCGGAGGTGTTGTTTTGGCCTGTGGAGCATTTGTTTTACTTATATAACGTTTTATTTTAAAAACATTTCAAAATATCAAAATAAATCGGGTGTACATTCAGACGATTATGTTTATGCACAAATTTTGGGGAAAATCATTTTTGCGACATGCGTAAAGGCAAATTTCGATGCTCCAAAATTATTTTCCCAGCATATTTTTTGTCTTTTACAGAAGACACAAAGTGTATTGTTTCACAAAACTTTATGTGCGGACAGTCCAGATGTACAACGGAATTTTTGTTCCAAAACTTTTTTTTGACACATTTTGATATGCTCTGTTTCGCAGTGGGCCTACATGCTCTATGAGCCAAACTTTCTGTACCACCGGACAAGAAAACCTCAAATGAGACGGAACACCAGTCTGACGATGCATTAAATATGTACGTACATTTTTGAATTTACGACTCGTGCGATCTATACTGCAATTTGTAAACGCATGCAAGCACTGACAGAGTCTGACAGGAGCCCATCCCAATGCATCTATTGACGGTCTAGATAGTACTACTAGCTGGCTGTATGACCCAAATCGCCACCTCCACAATCAACTCGCTTCCTTGTGTGCGTATGTGTAACATGATGTTGAGTAGTACTCCTTCCATTCAGAAATAGTTGATATAAAATTATCTAATATGGAATTATCTAAACGTATTTAGTGTGTAGATATATCTATATTTAAGACTAGTCACAATGGGGAGTAACTTAGACTAGTAACATGCATATGTTACTAATCTAAGTTACTACCTCCATAGTGGGGAGTAACATGTGTGTAGTGTCATATTTAATAGGTTATACACTCATCTTGCCTTGAAATGTGTGATGTTATGGTAACATAGCTAGTTACCACAACCATCTCTCTCCTCATTAATTACCCGCCACATCAGATTTTTTGCCTATGTGGCACTGATGTTACTCCTATGTTACTCCCCATTGTGACTAGTCTAAGTAAATATGTGTCAAAATATTACTGGACAGAGTATTACTGGACAGATGGAGTACTAACTAGATTGATCGAATCGATCAAGCTAGCTGCAGTACGTGTGCGTGCCTTTGGCAGATTGAAGTTTAATGCATGCGCGTCTCGCTGGATCAGCTTCTTCGTTGCGGTAGTCGCCAGTCGGAACTTACTATACGTCGGGGGCAGATGCAATGCCGCGCTCGTGCGACTACAGGACGCGTGGAAGCCATCGATCGGCTCTTACTCAGCTGGCCTTTTCTTTAATAAAGGTACAGCCTGTCGTACAATTTTCTCCATCTACCGATTTTTTCATGGTAAATACGTCTCTCATTTATAAATAAAAAACAGGTTACAAGCCACGTACCCACCGAGATATGAAAAGATAGGATAAACGTATGTAACAAACCAACACCTATCTCTCTCCTCCGCACCACCGTAGCAGCGAGACAGATCACCTCTTCACCCGAGTTCGGCGCGGCTCCATCACTGATCAGCAGTTTTCGGACCTGCAACTGGTTTGCCATATTGCCGTTGAAAGAATCAGATTAAGGCAGTACGAATCCGGACCTTATATGTATCAAAATCAGATTTACCTCAACTCGGTAATTGAATCAAAGAGACGAATTATTCTACTATTTCAAAGCTAATGAAAATAATTAGGACCTCCAGAAATGGCTACATGTCCACCGTCTCCACTCGATCTCTTCCCGGTACCCTTATTTCAGGTTAAGAAAATAGTAAAGCGCCTTTCTCTCCATAAAAACAGCGTGTTCCAAGGTGTGAAGTGAGAGAGAGGGATGTGATGATTGAGGTTTTGAATAAGACGACCTTTGCATTTTATATTTGGATATTTTTTGTATTTAAAAATGGTGAAAAAGTCAAATAAGAGGTATTAAGCTTTTTATCATTCTGGCAAACTATCGCTATATTTTTTCCTTTTTCTAGTTCTTCTTCCAAGCGCATGAACCCCAAGGGGTTGTGGGTTTTTTTTCTATCAATGGGGGCTTTTGTATGCTCTCCATTGCTTGCTTGTGTGTATAATATAACTTTGATCATAGGGATCGATTTCTAGTCGTGTAGCTTCATAATAATTTTGCAACCCGAACTTCAGACACCCGCATGACGACGTCGGAGTAGGAACCAGAACCGTCAAACTCCAGCCACGAACCCAGCACAAGGTGCACCATCTTCCATTTGTCACCAGCACAGACAACCGTCTGCACGTACTACTAGACAAATCCTCTCTGCTCCACCATGACGCCGGAGACAACACCGCAGCAAGAGGGACAGGGCAGGAGGAAAGACCCATCCGATAGAGTCTCCGCCGCCGCCTCGCCGACACCATCCAAGAAATATCCAATTGTTTTCTCCTACCCTAGCCACCGCCCAGGCGACCAGGAGGCGAGACCTCTTTTCCACCTATCACCACCGGCGGGAGAGCTGGGTCTCCCTCCTTCCGCTTGCTGCTTCGGCGGCAGGAGGGAGGGAGACCCCGTTTTCTCCGTTCTGGCATGGTAGTTAGGGTTAGAATTGTTTTTGCATGGTGCGTCGTTGGGGTGGTGGTAGCGGTGTCCGGGCAAATAAATCTGGCTCAACTCTAATCTGACACTGGCGTTGTCCTTCATGGCGACATCTCGGAGTTGGTCCATCTACCGATTCCGTTCCGTAATAATCACATATATAATCATGAAAATTAAGCACACAATAAATGTCAACATCATCGCGCGGGAACGCATCCTCGAAAAACATATCTGCGCGCCAAAATACAGCAATCAGCACGGCACAACAGGGCCAAAGCAAAGGAACCTTATCTGTTGCTAATGCAAACAGAAAAGAGGAGAAGCACGGCCATTTTCAGTTTTTCACCTGTCCAATTGAACGCAGATAAGAGGTTAATTCAAGCGATCTGCAACCAGGCTAAAGCACGGGGCAATTTCTCCTGTCCAACTGAACAACGCCTCCCATCCATGATGGCTTCTGAAGGACTAGTCATGGTGAATCACAGAAAAATTCCGCAGTCCCTGATGGCGATGAATCTCACTCACCAATAGTAAGAAATCTCATAATATTCTTCAAGTGCAAATTCTCCATTTTCTTCTCCTTCAACCGAGTGTGCAAGTACTTGCCAAACTGCAATGTAAAAATTCAGTTCAGATAACCTGATCATCTAATCATATACATACGTCCATGAGTAAATGGCACTGGCGGTCACACAACTCGTCCGCTATGTGCACTTAAGTCACACAACTGGAGAACGTGATTTTTTTGGTCACACAACTGGACTTTTGGTGCACGTAGGTCACAAACCCCACATGTCAGTCCGTTTTCCAGTTTGTAGAAAACCCCCTATATTTTTGGACATTTCGCAAAAAACCCCTGTAATTGGACCCAAATTTGGGTTTTTTTGCGAAATGTCCAAAAATACAGGGGGTTTTCTGCAAAATTACGTATCCACGTCAGCACTCTTGCAACGGAAAACGGACTGACATGTGGGGTTTGTGACCTGCGTGCACCAAAAGTCTAGTTGTGTTACCAAAAAATCACGTTCTCGAGTTGTGTGACTTAAGTGCACATAGCAGACGAGTTTGTGACCGCCAGTGCCATTTACTCTATGTCCATATCATGATGTATAGACTTTACTGAATTAGCAAACCATGAATTAGAATTGAAGAAAAAGGTAGGCATATTATTACATGCTCCACTTATTTAATGATACTACATCATAGCAGTGGACAGCTGTTGTGCTGCCGGCAATACCACCAACCAGGAGATGGTTGAGAACTTGAGATAGCCACATACGGCAAGACCTCTAGCGCTTCGGGACAAAACTATTCTCTGAATCGTACCATTGGCATTGGACCTATGGCGCTGTGACAGGACAAAATTATGCCTTTCTGCATCAATAGAAGCCAACATACTCCGTAATAAATGAAATAGATTTGATATGTAGAGTTTAACCATCTAAGTTACCAGGCTACATATTTTTGTCATGAGATTTTTTTGCATCACTTTTTTTGAAAATTTGTAGTATGAGGCTGATTTGCAAGTTCTAACCGGGTAATAATGATTAGTGTTCACACAAACCAGCTCAAGAATTCCGTAGAAGCAATCCCACAAAATGCAAAATCTATTTACCTACAGTTCTCCTTGAGCTTGAACCTGGCGACGAGCACATCCAAACTCCAACGAACACCATGTAAAGTACCAAACTTCACCATTCGAAATATAATCTTCCGATAAAGATGCTTAGATTGCACCCATCTTATGTCAACACAATCATAAACAAAATAACCACGCAACGAAGTCTATTTATAAGTAAGACCTGGCCATGCTCCGCACATCGGTCGGCATGAAGGCCAGCACCACCAGCAGGATGAGCAAGCAGACCAGCAAGAGTAGCAGCAGCGACGGCGGCGGGGGCAATGGAGGCAACACCAATGGTAGTATGAGTAATGAAACGTGAGGCAAACGAGCACGAAGAACGCTTCCATGCCGACGTGGTTCGCTGACGCAGCCTTCTTGTCAGAAGCATTTGCTCTCTGCTGCTGCAGATGCCTCTTTGCAGCATTTGGTCTGACTAACACAGGATTCCTCCTCTGCCTAGTATCCATTGCGCCAAATTTGCTAGCCATATGTTGTTTGGTGCGTGCAGATCAGTGGGTGACCAGGAACTGAGATGGATGACTGACTAGTCTTCTGTTTCTGAAGGTTTTTGCAAGATCTGAACCCTCCGTGACTGAACTGTTCATCGTCTGCTTTGAAAGAACTGCATCGCAGGTGGTAACTTCTGTTAAAAGAAGAACATTGTTAGAGCGTAAGAGAAGGGTCAAGTATATTTTTCAACTAAGCATCGGTATGTTAACTATCTGATATGTTCAGTATGCTGATGTTAAAGAAGCAATTTTCAGCAGCATCTTTTCGACACGTTCTGTATGTTGATGTCAATGCAGCGTCATCTTTTCGATATGTTCTGCAGCATGTTTTTGACATGTTCAGCATGTTGATGTCAATGGTCAAATTTATGATTCTCCTGGGATAGTCTTCGTGCTATTGAGACCCACAGAAAATGCTATCAAACTGGCGTACTTCGGCTTGAAGTTCAGGGCAACATGTTCTACTACAGGGGCCAGGGGGGCAGGTTGTTGCAACAGAAAATCAGACAAAATTATCAAAATCGTACATATCTGGTTCATGCTGCTGTTGCAGAATATAAAGCCTTGTTTACAGTCAACCAGATAAGTTCCTTAGAATGATCACAACCCTCCAGTTGCTTGTAATGATCGGCCATCTCTGACGTGCTCTTCAAACGAAGCGGCTTTCTTAGGCTAGAATTATCCTCTCGCATGGATCAGTCAACACTCAGCACTGCATGGCCATTGACACAACCTTGTCCTATTACACTATGGAAACTGATAACGTAGAACAGTTCTTGGGGGGCTTTTTGGAGGACAAACATAGGATCCTATAGTATGTGTTATGTCACTAACAATATTTTATAACAACCTGTCTTAAACCTAACTTGGTGACAAACAATGTAACGTTCTAAGCATGCATCAAAGCATTTAAAACATTATTAAGAGCAGACAATTCAAACATTTGACTGAACTGCCTTGCGGAATGAAGTCAAGTCATGATAACAAATACGATTTAGCAAACGTTGACCAATTAATTTAATGAATATGTGTGTTTTGCCAGTAAACAGGAGTGCAGTCACTTATGAAGAACTCGTAGAAATGCTTAAGTTCAGGTGGATGCACATATGATAATTCAGCAGGTTGGTTCAATGACACGATGAAGGAAAACCTGCACAATCTTGCCCAAGCAATGCACCAAAATTTCCAAACTCCAACAAATACCTTGTAAAGTTATCAAACTTTACCACCAAAATATAATCTTCCGAGAAAGATGCTTCACATTGCACTCATCTTATGTCAACACAATCAGAAACAAAATACCACGCAACAAAGCCTATTTACAGTAAGACGTGGCCATGCTCCGCACATCGGTCGGCATGAAGGCCAGCACCACCAGAAGGATGAGCAAGCAGACCGGCAAGAGCAGCAGCAGCGACGGCGGTGGGGGCAACGGAGGCAACACCAATGGCAGTATGAGCAATGAAACGGTGAGGCAGGCGAGCACGAAGAACGCTTCGATGCCGAAGTAGTTCGGTGCCGGAGCCTTCTTGTCAGCAGCACTTGCCTTCTGCTGTTGCAGCACATGCCTCTTTGCAGCATTCGGTCTGACTAACAGAGGATTCCTCCTCTGCCTAGTATCCATTGCGCCAAATTGGCTAGCCATATGTTGTTTGGTGCGTTCAGATCAGTGGGTGACCAGGAATCGAGATGGATGACTGACTAGTTTTGTGGTTTCTGAAGGTTTTTGCAGATCTGAAGTCCCTGTGACTGAACTGTTCATCGTCTGCTTTGAAAGCATTGCATCGCAAGTGGCAACGCCTGTTGAAAGAAGAAAACTGTTAGAGCATGCATAAGAGAAGGGTGAAGTATATTTACTTAACTAATTAAATGTCCGGTATGTTAATTACATGGCCCCCAAGTATTCAAGGAATTTAGCTGACAAATATAGTGAACGGTGAAGGAATTTAGTTGAGACTTAGATGAATCAAGAAACTGATGAGCTAAACCAGAAGAAGGGACAAGAATGAACAACTTATGGCAAGAGTGTGCAAAATCAAACATCAAGAAAAGGTACCTTGATCCCGAAACTTGCATTTTGGTCAGTCCGAACCACGCATCCACCTGAATGAAGAAATCCTCCCCAAGAACCCCCTCTCCTCCAAATCAGTAGTACTTCCAACCAAGAAAGGTACCAAATGGGGAAAACAATGCTTTCAGAACGAGATGCTCCCGGATTGGATTCCGCCACCAGCCAGCACTAAACGAGAGGGAGAAAAAAAAAGGAAGAGACCAGCAAGCAAAGGCGGATCCCCTGACGGCGAGGCAGATATCGTCGCGCCGAGGACCCGTGTACGTATACTTTCTGGCGATGCCGCTGCGGTGGATGGAGATGGAGGCAGGAGAGGGGAAGCATGATGACGAAGGAAGAGAGAGAGGGAGCCAATTTTATGAGTGGGGTTTGAAATCTTGGACGGGGAGGAGAAAGAGGGCTGGACTGGATACATTGCATCAAGGACCAACTTGAGCTCTGCATATGCATGATGGAACCGGGGGGGGTAGGGTGGCCCATAAGCTTTTCCTTCCTCTACTTTGTCCTAATTGCAATTAGTGTCTGTTTGTTAGTATTAGAGCATGACACCTTCTAGATTTGATGTGAATTTGTGAGTTTTTTTAATACATGTTGGTAGAGGTAGGCATGCTGATTGGGCATCTGTCATCGGTGTAAAGCTTAGCCGTGAAGCACCAAAACCCCATCGTGTCCACCGGATATTTCCGTCGTCGATGCAATATGTGCTTGTCGAGACAAATGTTGGCGGAAGAGGATTAAGAGTCACTATGTTTAATCCTAAAGCTAGCCTTTGAATATAGTCGAGAAATACAGAAGGCGCGTCGAAACTGTCATATTTGGTGTAGGATTGACATTGTGTGTGATTTGTTACTAATCACAATTGCATCTGGACTATTTATGTTCTAGAGGGATTATTCGTGGCAGTCTTTTCTGATGAAAGGTGTGTTATTGACAATTGTGATGGAAAAAGGATGACATAAAGATGACCAAGCATCTTTGCTCTATGATCTTTCCAAGGCAAGCTTGTTACGTTGTTTAGTACTAGCATCTTGTATGGATTTGTTTTGACTCAGCAATGTTAGACTAGTAGCTGACTCTCTAGTACGAGATAACTAAAATCCACTCCTTTGTGTCTGCACTCGGCAAAGGTCTTGGTCTCCCATAGAATGCAGTACAAAAATTACTCCAACCACTTTCTTTCAGAAAGGTGGCCCTGATGTGCAAGGGTTCCTCTCCCCTGGTCGCCTTTTGGCGCATACCCAATGTGTCAAATCCTTTAACTTTTTTTTTTGACACATCCAAACATCCCGTATATTCACCACAAATCCACGTACACAGTACATAGAACAAGAACAGAGAAAGTACAATACGAAGAGGATGAAGCAGAGCTAGGACCAAGATCCGCGGCACCACCGCGACGAAGAAGACGAAGACCGGCAACCACCACCTTACCAGAGCCTGGGCGAAATTTTGCCCTTGAAAGACGCCGCCGAGACCCACCGCCGCGCCGCGGCGGAACTTGAGCCGATGAACGAACGGGGCAGACGTCCCCCCGGCCCTTCCACGCCGCTTTGCCGCAGCCGTCATCGTCGTCGACGCAGCCGGAGGCCACCAATCTTGACCAGCTCCACCCAAAACGCCTCTCCAGCGCCGCCGCACCACGGCCGCCGGAGAAGGGAGACCGCACACAGCAGATCCGAGGATCCCCGAGCACGGACAGGTCGGCCACCACTCGACGGAGCACCACCGGAGCTCCACCGCCGGAGGGAAAGGTCGCCGACACCAAAACACCCACCAACCGCACCACCGCCTCCTCAGCGCCGCCGGCGGGAACCCGCTCGCCCCTACTCTATACACACGAAGAGGTCCGGGGATCCCCCACCCACCCCCGCCGGAGCGGTCGGGGGGAGAGATCCCGCGGCCAGCGACGGCGAGAGTGCGGCGACCAGGCGGATCCAGAAAAATCGCCTCGTCTACTGTAGCAGAGGAGGGGAGGGGAGCGTGCGGGCCTCTTTGACTTCGTCAAATCCTTTAACTTGCTATGCAAACTCCTACGAACGTAGACAACACGCGTCTTCTTCTCTTTTCTTTTCGAGAAACCTCCAAGAAATACAACGAATCCTCGTGAGAGAAACCGTCAAAAACAAAACGTGCACTGACACTTTGTTCATCGTGGTCATCCTTCTAATTCAGAAACCGAAACAGGCCATGACATGACATCCTACATTGAGTATTGAACTGTAGCTATTAGCTACAGGATTGCTTATACCACCTTCAAGGGAGAGAGAAAGAGACAATTAACACTTCCATCGTTCAACTGTTCAATCACACGCTCTTGTAGAGTCAAACTGGATGCGGGGAAACCGGGCTTGGAATCGCCAGCAGGAAATGATATCACAAATCTAAGTATGGATGGAATGGTAACAAAATACAGCAAAACAAGAAAAGGGGAGACACCGGGTCGCTGTTGATTTATTTTTACAATGTGGAAACCTTCTACTCTCTCCATTTCAAAATAATTGACTTCCATTTGTTTACATATGGATGTATCTACTCACTTAACATGTCTAAATACATCCACATGTGGACAAAGTTGTGTCAAATATTTTGAAATGGAGGGAGTATATTGCTATACGTAGACTTTATTATGACCGATTTTGACCATTATTTAAATGAGTTATCTTGAGAGTTGTTTAGAATTATGTAGACTCATTTTGTAGATAAAATGTGAATAACCTTGCTCATCTTACAAATATTTGATGTTGTTCGAAATCGAGTGGGGGATATGCAAAAATCTTTATCGAGAAATTTTTGATAGATTTTCAAAAAAAAAGTAGAGATTTGCTTTTGGCATGTTTAATGTTTTTAGATTTTACTTATATTCAAGTATATTTATGTTTATATTGTACTAAATGATTATGAATCATATGCATAGCGTTAATGTCTCGACATTACTTCCATCATTTTTTCTGATTTCGCCCAACCTCGAGACTGTTTCGTCCTTCGCCACTGTCCTACATCCTGTTACATCATGCATGCACCTGATTTTGAGCAAGACAAGTGTGTTGGTCATCCTCTACCTCTTCTAGCCGTCCAGGCAAAGGGAAGCGAGGGTCGTAAAACAAATCAATTAGCCGCGACTCGAACGGGGAAATAAAGCGAAACTCGACTAGCTACGCAGCTCCAACTTGAAGGTTCAGTGCACCTGCTGTGCTCTCTCCGGATCGAATCAGAGAAAACACCGTAAAGGCGCCCGGTTTCCTTTGTCTTTCGCTGATGCCCGTTGACGGCCGCGTCTGTCTAGATGCACGTCATGCTGCTTCTTGCGTGCATCACTGGACCAGATCGATCAGGCAAGTGTGGTCACGACCACGAGATACACGGCAGCCTCAGCTTACAATGTAGCGGTGTTGTTGCTCGCGCGGTAGGTATCTCCAAAAAGATGTTTTGGTTCACATATGTCTATATGAAAAATGCATTTATAATATATTTTAAATGTCAAAATATTCTGAAAAAAAGGGGTGCACATTCAAACATTCTATATTTGCACAAAAAGTATTGCTGAAAAAAATACTTGTGGCTTGTTTAAAAAGGTAAAAATATCTCGTGACAATTCATTTTGAAGCACAAAAAATGTCTTTTTACACGGTACACAAAAATATCTTTTTTGAGGAACTTCGTGTGCGAATATAAAATGTCCGGATGTACATCCGAATTTCCTTTTGGAATTTTTTCACATTTTGATATTGTTTCGAAAAGCGGATCCATTACACCTATTGAAAGTGCATGTGTTGCCCCATGCGTGGTTTTGTTAATTAATGACAATCCCTATGGACTAATGTTTGCATTGAGTTATCTTTATAGATCTTGTCCATAAAGAAGATTGGAGTTCATGTGTTGAACTCTAGAAGATTATATGATGACCAAGATTCTTTCCAAGGGTTTACATGAAGAATGGTCATCCAGAGTTGAGCTTATTGCAAGCATGACTTGGAAAAGAAGATTAAGTGAACATTCATGTTTATCCCCAAGCCATCATCTATATCAAGAGAAGAAGATAAAGTGCAAGTGGATTCATGAAGACGGAGCTTAGCAAGACTCTCTCATAATGGTGTATGGGGGAGTATTTGGAGAAGTCTTCATCAAGCATGTGCTAGCAAGCACAATCAAGAAAGGTGTTCCAACTTGAGAGAGTCAAGATCGCCATCTTCTAACTCAAGTGGAATGCGCAAGGCAAAGGTATGATCTTGATAGGTTTTTTTTTTACCGGTCTCGTGGTGTTAGTGGGAGACCGGGTTATAGGATAAACGGCGTACTATCAAGAGGGGCTCTCAAGTGAGTAACTTGATCGCATCTTTGTGGAGAGCTCAAACCTTTGCATACTTGGCATATCATCTTTCTTGGTTCTTATTTGGCTTTTATCCATTTGAGAATTTAGAGCTTGTGTCTCCATGCCAAGCTCTAGTTCATCAAAAACGGATTTCATATGCATATCTTTTTTTTGATATTGGAGGTTTTACCGTTTGTCTTTTCTAAGAGAAGTCAAACTCTCTTCTTGTGGTTTCCTCCTCACATGATGGACTATGATGTGTATATGCATGATCTTGTAAAGCTTGTGATTGTGACACCCCTCCCTGGCACATATTACCAGAGAGGCAGTCGTCCCATGCGCCAGCCCAGGATAACTGGCCACACGTCACAACATGTAACATAATGAATATCATTACACAATCAGGCAGAAAGTGCTACAAAAGGGTTTACAAGGCCATCGAGGCATTACAAAATATCTAGCCAAGCATGGCCCAACTCAGAGTTTTAACTGGCAGCGGAAGACAAATTTGAGGCTACGGCTTGGAGCGGCTCCACTCCACAGGTTCTGGCTGGGCTACTGATCCTAGCACGCTCTTGTTCCAACTCCTTGCTAAGGTAGAAGATGGATCCTTGCTGAAAACTGGTCATTTGAATAACCAACGTGAGTACAATTATGTACTCGCAAGACTAACAACCACTTGACACGAGCAGTCTAACAATCATGCAACAAGTTATACAATGGAAATAAGATCTACAACATGGCAAGTATCTACTCAAGATGGATCAACATGTTGACATAAGGATAGCATGGCATCTCAAGCAAATCATGGCATAAACAGACAACAGAGTATCGCTAGTACAGAGTCCAAGCCAGGTGGGGTTGGATCGTATACCGGCAATCAAACAAAGAGACTACTGTGACGAGTAGACGAGTGTACCGGTTGGTACCACATCTTTTAGGAAGTTTCGTTGTTGCTAGGATGAGACCACGTTTCTCATTCACAACATTTAGGCTGTCAAGCCTCTAGCCAACTCTGGCTTAATTTCTTGTCAACTATGGCTTTTACTCAAGCCAACTCTGGCTGTCATTCCAGCCAACTCTGGCTATCCTCTGGGCATGCACGGTTGATGTGGGCTCTGGCCTAACTATAGGCTTCCCAACGCATCACCCGCCATCCCTAAACCTGGTTCACAATCACATCTCAAGTAACATTCCCTGCATCAACTTATTGTTCATTTAGTGAAATCAGGTTGTTCATCTTTCTTTCAAACAAGCCTTAAGTTTAACCTCCTGACACGACACGGACACACAGTGTGACGGACACTGAACTCATTGTTCCATAACCTTGGAACTAGACTAGGTATCCAGATTTACACTCTCGAGAGGTTGCAATACTTCACTCATCTAAGTGGATCATTAACAACCGTACTTTAGGATCACGTCCTTAAGACGGTATGATACACTCACTCAACCGTTCACGCCATCAGGACACTCCCTGTATAGCCACCGACATAACTATATGCCTTATGCAGAAGTGAATCCGGCACGTCCCCAACCCATGAGCGACGCCTAGCTCCGGAACCTTCGCAAGACTAGCCCCGACCAACTATGGTAACCGACTAGACTTGCCAAAAAGGGTGGCATCAAAGGAGGCTCAATAGGATTACGTAGGTCAAGGCCTGCCCATTCAAGCGACAGTGGTAGTGCGTTCGATGTTCAGTTTAGTGGCACCATGGACTGACCCTATCGTTGTTTGGAGGGGTGTTTCATTTATTCAAGTTTCATCATAACAAGTCCAACAGCCGAGAATTAGTCCAGCACAACAATCACAATATAATAATATATCATCAAACAACAAGTCATTAGCAACATAATAATTCAAGAAATAGTAGTATCCATGTCTAACTTAGCAAAATAAATAAAAACGTCAACCGGAAGACTGTGGCAGCGATTCCGCTGGCAAGCGCCTTCTCGTTCGACAAGGAAAAAGAAACGTCAACCGGAAGACTGTGGCAGCGATTCCGCTGGCAAGCGCCTTCTCGTTCGACAAGGAAAAGAAAGTCAACCGGAAGACTGTGGCAGCGATTCCGCTGGCAAGCGCCTTCTCGTTCGACAAGGAAAAGAAACGTCAACCGGAAGACTACGGCGGCGAACCCGCCGACCAGCGCCTTCACAGATCAACCACAAAATATAGCACAGTTTGTTTGCGTCGACCGGGTGACTATGGCGGAGCTACCTCTGCCCAGCGCCATCGCAGATCGACGTTAATATTTTAGTGAGACGGCGGCGGTTCCCCTAGTCCATTGTCTCAAGAATGATGTGTGTTTGATAAACATTAACAATACATAATACAACCAAGCAGGTACGAGAAATAAAAATGCAACATAATATGCAACATGGCGGGGCAATATTACAAGTTTCATACTAAACAAGAACAACAAACAGATATGCATAAATATAACAGTAGACAAACAGAAACATAAACACCGGCATGGTAATAAGCGAATAAACAAACAAACACTACTGGGCTGCTCATAGCAAGGGGTTAGCTTGCCTGAAGGCGGAGATCCATTTGGCTTGGAAGGGTCGGGGTGGTTTCGCGGCGTCAGGGGTCGAAAGCCGCTCTCCGGGAACTCCGAAATGCACCCACACAAGGGGCACGCTAAGGACTATCTTGGAACAAGGTGGGGTCTATACCACTGGAAAGGTTTTGTCGAGACAAGAATTTAGGAGTTTGAATCGTCGCAAACGGAGTTGCGGTTCAGAAGATATCGACGAGCGAGAGATAGATAAATGTCGCTCACCAGAAAAAAAACCGAAGTGGGCTGAATCTTGCTGGGCTGGGCTGGGTGAAACGGTGCGGCTGGCTTGGGCCGCTGGCGGGCTGGCCTCCAGGAGGGTGCTGGGCGATGTGGGCTGGCAGAAGAAAGAAAAAAAAACGAATCGAACGATTCGTTCCTGCGTCTTCGTTTACTCGCACAGGAGAGCGCACGGGGCTCGCCGTCGACGTCGCTGGGGAGGCCGTGGTGCCGGAGAAGCAGCGGGGATGGCGGGGGAGGCTCTTCGCGGACTCCCGCGCTCGGGAAGGAGCTCGGCCAGGGGGGAGAGGCTACGCGTGGGGCTGCCACGCTCGCAGCTACGGCCATAGCCGCAATTCCTTCGGCTCTCGTGCGGTCGTCGAGCTCTGGCATTGCTGGGGCGTGGAGAGAGGGGGGAGGCGAGGTGTGAGCTAGAGAGGGCTCCGGGGTGGCTTTTATAGCCCGGGGAGCAGAGGGCAAGGGCACGGCTGTGGTTGCCGTCGATGCGCGTTGGAGCTCCGGTGGCCACAGAGGCGAGAGGAGGGGATAAGCACGATGCGCTGGAGTAACAGGGGAGCACGAGGGTTCCTGGAGCGCGCGGCGCGTCTGCTAGTGCTTGGAGATGCACTGCTCCGTCGGTGTGGCGTCTAGCGCTAGGCGGCGGCGAGGTGTCGATTGCGGCAGGGGGAGCTCGAGCAAGGGGAAGGGGGGGCCTGGCCACGGCTTGTCTCGCCGGAGCCACGGGCAGCAAGGGAGAGGGGGGCTCGGCACGGCGACGCACCGCGAGGCAGCGAGGCAGGAAACAGGGGGAGAGGACAAGGGCATGCCGGTGTGCGCCTCCGCGTTCCAGAGCGCGCCGTGAGCGGCACTGGTGCGTTCCCGCCAAATGGATGATCCAAACACAAAAGTAAAAGTACTACGGTGTTCACAAGATCATAACAAACACAAAAAAACAAGAATCAATCAAAGAGTTGCATCTTTGCAGAAGAAAATTTTCAGGAAACTAAAAATGCAGAAGGTGCTCGATGAAATGTTCTTGGTCTTTCACACTTCACAATAATTCCCAAAAATTAGGCATGGGTTGTTTTGGTCAGGGAGTGTGTCTATGGAGTTTGAGATCATTTGGGTGAGGGGAAATTGGGTTTCCAAAAGATGGCCAAAAATGACCATGATGGCATGATTTTGGAAACTAGGATTTCTACAATTCCCCTTGGGTGGCCTTCTGGTTAGGGGTGTCTAGGATCATGTGGTCAAGATCCCCAAGTCTCAAGGTCATTGGATTTTTTCTAGGTCTAGGTTTGCTTGAAGATCTTGAAATGGCATCGATTTGGGCTTACAAAGAAAGTGGTCTAAATATTGCTCAAATGGGTTTGCCTCCAAAAGATGAAATGCAGGAAATGCCAAAATATTCATCCCCTGAATTTATCAGAATTATTGAGGTGCCTAGCTTGGTTAAAACATTTCTGGACTAGAAATGGCAGTTTTGAAAATATTGGCTAACTTGGAAATATTGCATTGGAGTATGCAATATTTTTGCATGGATGGTCTTTATATGGACATGGGTCCTCTGGTATTTTTGGCGGAATTTTTAGAGCTATGGAAATGGGCTTTCCTTTTATAGGTGGAGGAAATGATTAAGAGGTTCCGATATTTGGGGCTAGGGTTTCCGAGAGAAAACCTAAGCACAAAAATTATCAGGGTGATGGAGTGGTTTGTGGTTTATGGGAAATTACGAGAAAGAAATTCCAAGTCAATTCATCTCAAAAGTTTTGAAGAAATATTTTAGAAAGAGAAAAAGTTTTTCCGTGTTATAAAACACCACTAAATTAGGTTTGAAATTTTGGGATGTTACAGTGATTATCTTCGAAACAAGCTCAAGATCATAGAAAACGGAGTCCGGATGAAAAACTTGTTGGGTTCTTGATGTTGGAGGATTTACCGGTTGTTCTTTAATAGAGATGTTTTATCTTTCCTCATTTGGTTTTATCCTCCCATGTTGAACTATGATGTTTCTCTGCATGATCTTGTAAAGCTCGTTGTGGTGATTCCAACGAGCCCAAAAACATAAAAAACGGAGTTCGTATGCGAAAGTTGTGCCCGTTTTGGTAATGGTGTTTCTGCTGTTTTTTCAAAGTGCGGTAGTACCGCATGAGGCCCGGTACTACCGCATAAAACGTGTTTTTGGTACTGGATTCAACTGGTTTTGACCGGTAGTGGCCCGGTAGTGACCCGGTAGTACCGGGGACCCGGTAGTACCGTGGCAAGCCCGGTAGTACCTCCCCGGGCCGAAAAACAACCCAACGGGCAGATTTTCGGGCACCTTTTTAAGGGCCCTTCTTCCCCAATGTTTCCTAAGAACTTGAGCACGTTTTTCCTCTCTCTCCTCCATTGTTGAAAGCTCATTTCTTCGATTACTCTCAATCCCTCCACCCAAACTCGTTGATCTTTGGAGGATTGAAGGAGGTGACCTAGATCTACATTTCCACCGATCCATTTCTCCTATAAGTGTGAAACCCTTTCGATCTAGTTCTTGAAGTTCCATTTGTTGTGTTCTTTGTTGTTCTTCCTCTCTTCTCCCCCCATAAGCATTAGTTGCTTGTGGTGGGATTCGAGAGTGAAGGATTTGAGCCTTGTGCTCTTGCCATTGCTTCGTTGCATCGGTTTGTGCTCTCCACGAGGATTCGTGGAAGTTGAAAGCTTGTGAACTTGTTACTCTTGGGTCTTTGGACCCTAGACGCCCGTGTGGTGGTTGAGACCCTTGTGTGGTCACTTGTAGCTGTTCGGGAGCCCCCAATCCCGTTGTGGGTTGTGCCCCGGATCGTTGTTGAAAGGCTCCGGATTTCCGCCTCGAAGGATTCCGATAGTGGAAGGTGAACCAAACCTTTGTGGTGCGGTTCATCGGAGAAGAAGGTGAAACCTTTGTGGTTGTTGAACCATTGTGTTGGTTCACACCTCTCCAACGAGACGTACTCCCTAAAAGGAGGAACTCGGGAATACATCCTCGTCTCCGCGTGCCTCGGTTATTTCTATACCCGAGCTTTTACTTATGCACTTTACATTGTGATAGCCTTCGTGCTTGAAGTATTCTATATTGCTATCACCTTGTTGCTTGTCTTGCTTAGCATAAGTTGTTGGTGCACATAGGTGAGCCTAGTTTATTTAGGTTGTTGGCTTGTTAATTTAAACACCTAGTTTTATTCCGCAATTATCAAGCCTAAACCGGAAAAGTTTTAATCGCCTATTCACCCCCCCCCCTCTAGGCGACATCCTTGTCCTTTCAATTGGTATCAGAGCCTGGGCTCTCTTTTTGGGCTTTACCGCCTAGAGAGTAAAGATGTCGTTTAGAGAATTAGTGCACGATCCCATTTTAATTCGATGGCACAAATTATGATGTTTGGAAAATTCGCGTGCTTAACCTTCTTCGGGACATAGACCCACATTTAAGAGAATTGTAGATATGGGTTTTTCTTCTCCAAAGGAGGATGAGGAAAACTCTTATCTCGATACTCTTGTATCTAATGTCTTATATGTGTTTTGAGCGATGTAGTTCTTGCATCAATCATGCCTTTTCGGAACGCTCATGAGCTTTGGACCAAGCTTCAAGATAAATATGAAGTGTCCAATATTATTGAGGATGATTGTTCTCCCTCCACCTCCGGCCGTGACGAGTTCACAACTTCTTCCACTTCACCAACATGTGATTTGTCACAAGGTAATGATATGGTGAGTGGTGATAGAAATTGCTTTGTTGATGGTGAATATTCTATTGACTATACTTCATCTCTATCTCATTGCAATGATCTATCTTTGGACTTAAACACTTCTAGCACTCCAAATGTTTACATGCTAGTGTTGATAGTCCTTGCATATCATGTAATAGTTGTTTAACTAAATCTCATGATGATATGCTTCATTTGTCTTGTTGCCATGAAAACAATACTTCCATATCCTCTATTTCTTGTGTGGCTAACAATGTAGAGGAATCCCAACATTTGTTGGAACAAGACGTGGATCTCAATGGTGCTTCAAGTATCTCTTCACCATCTTTGTCCACTACTCATTTTTGCCTTATGGCTAAGGATTCAAAGGTTTCTCCACCTTTGGAACCCTCTCATCTTGTGATGATGTGGATGAGGATTCTCATGGAGCTTATGGATGTTGAATCCATAACAAAGAAGGGTAGATGGTATTTGGTGCTCTCCCCAAAGGTAGCAAAGCTATCCCTCCTCTAAGTGAAATCATTGTTTATGCTATTAAGAGTAGGGAAATCATTGAGGACTTGGAAACTCAATTTCTCGAGAAATGTCAAATTGAGAGAGAGGATGCCGATGAAAAGGCATCCTTAATGAATGCCCTTGAGGAAGAGCAAGAGCTTCGAGTGTCTCTTGAAGAGAAACTTGAATCTCTTGATGAATCAAATGATCTTATTATTGCTAAAATCATTAAGGAAAGAGATCATGCTATTGCTAAATATAAAGTGCTTAAAAAGGAAAAAGTTGAATTTGGTGTTGGCAATGCTAGACTAATTGAGGATATAGAGAGACTTGACAAAGCCCAAAGGCTTTAGAAAGTGAACACTCTCTCCTTATCAAGTCTCATGATCAACTCCAAACTCAACTATCTAAAAATGATGAGCTTGCCAAGTTGTCTTCTTCCATTTCTAATGTTAATGATGCTTGTGCTACTAACTCCACTTCTTGTGAAGCATCTATTTTGAAGGAGAATGTTGAGCTAAGGGCTCAACTTGAGTTGCTAACTAGCAAGTATGGAAATTGGAAGAAAGTCATGAAAAGCTCTCTAGCTCTAATGATGATCTTCTAGCATCCCATGCTAGGCTAAAGTTAGCTCATGAGGCTATTACAAAGGTAACATCTTGTGAGCCTCATGTGGACAATGGCACAACTTCTACTAAAATGCTATATTGCCATGTGCTAGTCCTAGTAATTCATCCACTCACAATGTTGCTACATCTTGTGATGAATTACTTTCTATGCCTTGTTGCTCTAACAATGAAGCTCTACTTCCTCTAGTGTTTGTGTTGATACTAACCATGTAGAGGAATTAAATGAGCTCAAGGCCCAAGTCACTTCTTTGAAGAAAGACTTGGAAAAGCGTCATGTTGGGGATTCTACACTTGACAATATGTTGAGTGTTCAAAGACGCCCCAATGACAAGAGTGGACTTGGATTCAACTCCAATATCAAGAACAAGTCCAAGTTCAACAAGAAGAAAAGGGCCAAGAACAAGTTAAGATTCGGCCAAGATTGTTTGCTTCAAGTGCAAAGTTGAAGGGCACCATGTTAGATCTTGCCCTTTGAAGAAGAAGGCTCTTAGTGAGAAGCAACAAGGGAAGAAGCCTCAAGTTCAAACTCAAGTTCCTCAAGTTGAAGAACGGCCTCTTCCCAAGAAGAATCAAGCTACCCCTCCTCAAGTCAAGACTCCAACTAAGAAGAGAGGAGGAAGTAGATGTTGCTACCTATGCCGTGAGAAGGGTCACGTTGCTTCTTCATGCACAAATGGTACCTTATCCAACCCCATTATTATTATGATGATTATTCTCTTCGGAAGGATAAGGTTGGCAATGTGTTTGCCAAATATGTTGGTACTCAAAGTGGTGTCAAGAAAAGAACCATTTGGGTTGCCAAGCCTATTGTGACTAACCTCTTAGGACCCAACTTGGTTGGGGACCAACAAGCTAAAACTTGATCAATAGGTGTTGTTGGAGGGCATTGGAGACTTGGCTACATCATGAAGAATTAAGGGATCTTCATCAATTATATTATCTCAAGCCAAGTCATTTGGATTATATTGTTCTATCTCATATCCAATGTTCCTCCTTGCGGTAACTTTTATTTAAATCATATATACATTGAAAGTTGCTTGCACCCTTGCATGTGTTAGGTTTTGTACCTTGCTAGTGTTTGTATGTGTTGTGCTCTCTACTTACTTATCTTGAGTAATCAAGTATGTGTATGTTGGTTTGCACACCATTTACTTGTTTGAGCCTTATTGCTTTTATTTGATATCTTATCTTGTTGGCTCTCTTTTTGAGAGATTAATGGACTATCCTATTTTGGGGAGTGATATGCTTCGTGCACTTCACAATCCTAAAATTGTGTATACATGAGGAATACCACTTAGTGTTGATATATCAATATTATCTATTCTCTATGTGGTATGTCATCTCATGAGAAATTCAAATTCTATAATGTCCATTAATTATCTCTAGTTGGTTTTGTTTGCCTCTTGTTAAGAAAATTTGGATTATCACATTATGGGGGAGTAATAAGCTATGTGCATATTACAAACCTAGAAAATGTGAACATGTGAGGTATTGCCACCTAGAATTGATTTGTTATTAATCTTATTCCTATGTGGCATGTTGCTCAAACAAGTTCCATTTTGGTAAAATGATTTTTGTTCTCTTTTGGATCTTGTTTGTGATGGACATTCTTGGTACGGTTTTCCCCAAATATGTTCGCATATCCTTTTGGGAAATCGATTGCTTCAAGCTACTCTTTGTAGTGGCTTTGCATGATCGCGTGAATACTTGAAGCTATCAAGAATATCTATCTTTTAAGCTTTGGCCTTTAAATCTTATCTTTTGCCATATGCTTATTTGTTGTGAAATTGGTCTTCAATATCATTCATATACCACCGAGAAATATCTATACTCCTTGTCCTTGACAAGTGATACTCATATGTGTGGTGAAATTTGTGACCATCTTCACTTTGGCTCTTGCTTTGAATTGCCTTATTTTATTGCCAAGGATTTGTTTGATCTAACTCTCTTGTCTTCCTTGTATCTTTTGGATCCTTGTTGCTCTACTCAAAATTTGCTTGTGCTTCTGAGTTAGGAAAAGCAATGATCCCATTCTTGGGAAGCTATCCTACATTGAGTAGAACATCATTCTTTAAATTGGTTTTGTATCTTTTGCTTTCCTTGAACATGACTAGTGTTTGAATAATATGTATGGAGAGTGATGATCCCATTTGTGTGCATTTTGTATTCAAATGCAAGATCATAAATAATGCACAAATCTTGGGGGAGCATCCTATATGCTTTTGAACATTAGTTGTCTTCAATTGGCATTTGATCCCGATGACGTGTCTCTTTGGAAGACAAACATTTCTCGTCTTGGTACTTTGTGCCATCATGAGAAGTGTAGAGGGTTTGGTTTATTCCTTGATGATATTTTCATCAATTGGTATCTTACTTTCATTTGGCATCTTTTCAAAGTGGTATCTTCAATCATGTGTTGATTTGGGTCTTTTGATATAATTTGGACAATTCTTTTTCTTGTCACACTTGTGTGTGCTTTCTTGGTTTAATTGGTGTTTTGTCCAAATTGTATCTCTTTGGTTCTTGAAAGTCTTGTGCATGCATATTTACTTATGTATATCTTATGGCATGCTTACTTTCGTTGATCCAATATATAGGATAAACTCCATCAAATCCTAAATGGCTAAGATGTGCATGAAATTCAATTTCATATCAATATGCACATATTTATGTGGAGTTTGTCCTATGTATTGTAGTTGCTCTAACTACTTTGGACCCAATAGTTTGGGTACCATTTTGTACTTGAATTTGTTTTAGGTACATTAGATGCATTGGAAGCTTGTCTCATTTCAAGGAAGGTGTGTCACCATGTGCTTATTGGAGCCAAGTTTGGATGATCGTTAACTCTTATCTTCTACATCACCAATGCTGATGAGGAAAAGGTTCCTCTAGGGTGGCCCAATCTTCACGGATTGACGGGGATGTGGACGAACGCACGCAAGAACACGAGGAACACGAAGAACGCCAAGAACACAAGAACACGCACAAGATACAAGAACCGTTTCCCTTACCGTCGGTCCAACCGGTCCAATAGAATCACCCGAAGATGAAAGATTGGCAAGTAGTCAAACTACAAGTAGAGGTCTTGAATCCACAAGGGGGTCTTCTCCACTAGGGGAGGAACCATCCCCACAAGGGAGGAAGGAGACCTTTGAGAAGAAGGAGTCTAGCTCTACTCTAATCTCAAAACATAGTCTATCTAGATCTGGAGGGGGTAGGTGCCTATATATAGGTTTGACCCAAAGGGGTAGGTGGGAGAGAGATACAAGGGAATATTCCCTGCTTCTGCACGCAGGCAGCGGTAGTACCGTTGGGGCAGCGGTAGTACAGTTCCAGGTCAGGTGGCGTAGTACCGCTGCTCCAGCGGTAGTACCGGTGGACTCTCACGAATAATATTGAAGTTCTCCAGCGGTAGTACGAGGCAGGTACCGCTGGCGATCCAGAGAGCATTTGGTGCGGCACGGTAGTGGTGGCGTAGCGCTAGCGGTAGTACCGCTCCTGGGACTCAGCGGTAGTACCGCTCGGCTGGCGTAGTACCGCTGCAGATGCTGCGGCTTCTCTTCCTTCTTCTCTTAAAAGCGACCGTCTTGGCGTCCTCCATTCCTCTTGCACCTTGGTCACCCTCTCGTGTATCCGTAGTCATCGTGGCGAACCTAGTATCAACAAGGTACGGAGGATGACGTAGTATACCATTCAAAAGGGTGGGAATTGAGTTATCCAAGAGGAATGAGTTCACCTTTGATGTCAATGGTGACTTGTGGTATGTTGGAGTGCTTAGGGCAGGTTGCACTACATCATCTCCCCTCCCTTTAAAAAGAGTCGTCCTCGACTCTTGCTCTTCATCACCATGCAAAGGAGGTAGATGTGTTGTCGAAGAATTGGAATTCACCATGCCTACAAACACTAAAGACCAAGCAAACCATGTGTGTGCAAGAAAGAGGAGCATATCAACAATGACATGTCCATTCTTTATCATAGCACCGTTAGCACAACACAAGAATATGAAAATATAGTGCAAGTGCAAGGTCAAAGAGCAAGCAATCCAATGGAACATCTTCGACATGTGGGAACACAAAAACTCCATGAAAATATGAGGATGCCATCTAGGAATCTCACTTTGAACCATATGGTCATTATTGCACACAAGGCATTGAAAGTGACAATTTGTTATCAACCTTGATGCAACAAGAGGAGAATTTGGCAAAAACACACAATGTAGAATGTCCAAAATATCATCATGGTGGCAAACAAAGCACATGAAAGAGCAAGTTTTCAACATATTTGTTGCAACACCAAATTGGTAAAAACCAATAAACTCATGACAAGACATGCTCAAAATGTCATTATGGTTGCACACAAGCCATTTAAAAGAACAAGTGTTCATCAAATTTGTTGCAACACATAAATCATTCACATAAAAGATGGTGAAATTTGTCTTGCCATACGGGAAAGCATTATCACAAACATGTTTGCAAACAAACCAAAACCAAGAGAAATTGATCAACTTGTTTGATGCAAAACATGGGAAGGGTATTAGAGCCGGGTTCGATCCACGACTCAAGTGTATGCTCTCAAGAGCTCGTATTGTCAACTCATGCTCAATTGAGGTTGACATTATCATGCGTTTACCGGCACACACAAGACACCGTATGAAGAAATTATGTGCACGGTATATGAACACATCATCCATCATGAAGTGTCTCTTCATTTGCACATCACCAACCACACAAAAATCAATTTGAAAATATGACATATGTGGATGGTCACTATGCAAAGTGAAGGATGGAACAAGGTCCATAAGAGAAAACGAAACATCTCCAAAATGTGAGAAAGCTATGGGGGCAATCTCATTATCAAGCATTTCAACATTAGTGCAAGCAACACATGTGAAAGAGAAATTGTTCAACATGTTGCAAGCCACTATGGGAGAAAAATAGAAACATTCATAACAAGGCATGCTCATGGCAAAATCATCACAAATGGGTAACTCCACATGATCAACATTGGTTTCAAACAAGGTATCACATGGGAATAAGAACGAATCATATGTGACATCCAAAGCATCATCCATAGCATGCAAACAATCATAGTTCATCATGTCCACTAGCGGATCATGGTCACATCAACACCCATACCTTTGTAGTCCCACTCATGTGAAGTAGGTGTTGAAGTAGTAGGGGCTTCCATGTAGCCGACTTGTCCAACTTGAAGTAGACATGGGGTGGCATCATCATCATCCTCCATGTACATCTTCTCCATTTGAAGCACCGTCGAGTCGAAGATAGGCGTCTCATCATCCAAGGAACCTAGCACACAATGAGAAAACACACTAGAGGTAGAGGTTAAGTTGTTAGAAATCGAAATGGCCTCACAAGACCTATCAACTACCTCTCTCATCTCAAGTGGTGTATCCCTCATTCCCTCAAAGTGAAAGCACTCAAACTCACATATGGTGGAGGCACTCAACTCACTCTCACTCTCACTCTCACTCAAGTGGGCTAAGTGGCTCTCATTCTCACATGGGATTGGTACCATCTCATAACTCAAGCTCATAGGGATAGGCTCGGTTTCCTCATCTCCATACGCCTCCAAGGTTGAAGGTAAACTCCCATGCTCAACCTCCTCAACCATCTCGCCTCCAAAGGTCAATGCCATAGTGTAGGCATCTTCACTCGACTCCTTTGCGGAAGGGAAAATCCCATGCTCCGCTTCATCACTTGACTCCATTGCCGAAGGGAACATCCCATGCTCGGCATCATCATCACTTGACCCATGGTCATAGGATATAGCATTCTCCATGCTCGCCTCCTTGGTCGAAGGGAAAATCCCATGCTCGACCGTCTTCTCACCATCTTGGTCATCAACTTGGCAATCCCACATCATGTGACCATGGACATTGCATAGGGGCACAAGAGATTGGGACATTCTCGTGGATCATGGTCTTGGCCTTGGCAAATGTCGCATGTGAGGTCTTCCTCTTGCCATATGGGGGCCAATGTGGTGGTGGCACTTGGTGTAGACGTCATATCAAGAGAAGTGCTTGAGAAGGGCGCCGTCTTGGTTGTGGCCTCACGTTTGAGACCATGTTTCTTCCGGCGTCGACGTTGGAGTTGCTCGATGAAGATGTCGAAGTTGGCCATGATCTCGTCTGTTATTGGCGCACTTGGAGTGGTAGCACTAGGGGACACCATAGGATGTGCCTTTGTCGCTGTCTTCTTCTCATGTCGACGTTGACGCTCTTGAGTTGTAGGTGTCGCCGAAAGTCATTTGGATGCTTCTCGTCATGTTGGCGTCGTCGTGCTTGTTGCCTTGGCGACCTTTCCTTGGAGCTTCCACTAGAGCTTGGTGACATGTTCCGAAGCTTGGCGAGTGTGTCGATGTCGGCTTCAAGATTGTTCATGTCATGAGGCTTCGTGGCATGGCTCTTGTGGCGTCTTCTTGATCTTGATGAAGAGTGTAGACGCTTGGCAAGGTTGTCGATGGCGTCCTTGAAATTTTGGAACACACGTTTATTGTCGCCGAACTTGTCCAAGGGTGCATCAACCTTGTTCACTTGGTCATCTCTCATTTTGGTGTCGTTCTTGTGGCGCCTTGATGAGCTAGATGGGCCTTGACTTAGCTTGGCCTTGTCGATGCACTTCTCGGGGTGCCGCCTTTGAGTTGATGTAGAGTGTCGAGGCTTGGCACTCTTGGTGTTGTCCTTCTCGTGGCGCCTTCTTGAAGTTGAAGGAGAATGTCGAAGCTTGTCGCTCTTGGAAGTAGATGGAGCTCCATAGGATGAACTCATGGTGGCCTTGTTGTCGGAGCACCGTCTTGAGCTTGAACCATAGAAGTAGGTTGTGCCATGACGCTTGGTGGTGCCACTCTTGAACATGGTGGTGATGGGAGTCCACTCCTCGGGCATGGTGTCAATGTCGCCGCACATGCTACAAGAGTAGTAGTCGTAGACGTTCTCCACCATGTCATCGGAGTGGTAGTCGTAGTAGTGGCGCTCCACCATGTCGTTGTAGTCGATGTTGGTACCATGTGATGAGGCGTGTGAAGACACTTGCGCCTCATTGTCGTTGGAGCTTGTGTAGTCGGAGTCATGGTAAATTCGCACATACTTGGAGTCGATACAATATGATGAAGGTTGCTTGACGTCATGGTACCGCTCCTTGTCGTGTACGCTCGAATAGTCGGAGTCGTAGTCGGAGTAGTTGTAGCGGAAGTCTTGGTGATGATCCATCATGTCATGGGGGTCATTGTCGGTGTAGTCGTCGTAGTAGTCCCCCATGTCCTCAAAGTTTGAGGCATCATAGTTGTTGTGGCTCATCATGTACTCATTCTCATCTTGGCCTCCATAGTGGCATTCACTCTCCCTAGACATGTTAACTCACAAGACAAGTGTATATGTGGAGTGGAAGGAAACTAGAACACAACCTCTCACCTTGTAGATAGTATTGGACGTCGTGGACAACCAAGGGAAACGATCACAAAGTAAAATGCTTGTGTTCAAGTATCCAAAGCAAACTCCAAAACACACACGGCTTAAAAGTTGGTAGGAAGGTATGGTAGGTGGAAAGCAAATTGAACCAATCGGAAACCAAGATATTGTCAAAGCACGTAGAGAACCACGATGATCACAAAGCAAAACAAGTCAATCCCAAAGATAGGAATGTAGTGCAAGGAAACACACGCGCGGAAGGATAAATGGGACTCGTGCAACCAAGAAGTGAGCTAGAGAACCATATGATCCTAGCGAAGACTATAAGCTCGTGTTGCACAAGTACAAGGAGAGCTACTAGCTCGATTGCAATTTATTGGTGGGCTACAAGATTTGCACAACAATGCACCACCTACTAGATGTTCATCGAGCTTGCGCTTTCCTACAAGATATGGCAAGTGGTGTTTCTTTCTTTTCTTTTCTCTTTTGACTTGGCACTTTTTGCTTCTTGTCTCTTTTGATTCTTTTCTCTTTTGCACACACACTTCTTTTTGATGCCAACAACAAGATATATGATAGATGAACTAGCGCACAACTTTTGCTCGGAAACTACACGGTGCAAATGTGCAAAGCCCAAGCAATCATCAAGAGCTAGCCTCAATAGGACATGGTAAGCGCAAAGATATAGTGTGGCTTTCAACGGAATGGCAAGGGGTAAAGATTGGCGATGATATACCTTTCGTCGATGTTCTTCACCCTTTGTTGTAGAAGCTTCATGCTTGCCCACGATTTTGGTGGTGGTGGATGATGGATCTTCCGCAATGGTGACGAAGGCCTTGATCGTAGCTTCGAAACGAGCCAAAGAACACCAAAAACGGAGTCCAAATGCAAAAGATATGGCCAAAACCGTGGCGCTGAAATGTTGTTTTCGTGTCTGTTCCAGGTCCTGGCGGTAGTACCGCTGAGGTGGCGGTAGTACCGCTGTAGCGGTAGTACCGCTAGGCTAGAGGTAGTACCGCTAGCTCCAGAAACTACACCCGAGACGGAAATTTCGCGATTTTGGGCGGAAAAACGGAGCTCAAATCAGCAAATCGGAGGGCCAAATGATGGAATTAGCTATGCGAACGCAAGGGAAGGTAGATCAACAAGTTTAGCAATAGATCTATGGATCAAAACTTGCAAAAACGCACAAGATTCACAGATCGATCCAAAAGCAATTTGGGGCTATTTTTGGTGGAAATTTTCGAATTTCTCAAAATCAAAGAAAAATTTGGGGGATTTGGCGGTGGAAACACATGTCAAATCCGTGGCAACCATGCTCTGATACCATATGATGTGGAAAGGTTCCTCTAGGGTGGCCCAATCTTCACGGATTGACGGGGATGTGGACGAACGCACGCAAGAACACGAGGAACACGAAGAACGCCAAGAACACAAGAACACGCACAAGATACAAGAACCGTTTCCCTTACCGGTCGGTCCAACCGGTCTAATAGAATCACCCGAAGATGAAAGATTGGCAAGTAGTCAAACTACAAGTAGAGGTCTTGAATCCACAAGGGGATCTTCTCCACTAGGGGAGGAACCATCCCCACAAGGGGAGGAAGGAGACCTTTGAGAAGAAGGAGTCTAGCTCTACTCTAATCTCAAAACATAGTCTATCTAGATCTGGAGGGGGTAGGTGCCTATATATAGGTTTGACACAAAGGGGTAGGTGGAGAGGGATACAAGGGAATATTCCCTGCTTCTGCACGCAGGCAGCGGTAGTACCGTTGGGGCAGCGGTAGTACAGTTCCAGGTCAGGTGGCGGTAGTACCGCTGCTCCAGCGGTAGTACCGGTTGACTCTCACGAATAATATTGAAGTTCTCCAGCGGTAGTACGAGGCAGGTACCGCTGGCGATCCAGAGAGCATTTGGTGCGGCACGGTAGTGGTGGCGGTAGCGCTAGTGGTAGTACCGCTCCTGGGACTCAGCGGTAGTACCGCTCGGCTGGCGGTAGTACCGCTGCAGATGCTGCGGCTTCTCTTCCTTCTTCTCTTCCAAGCGACCGTCTTGGCGTCCTCCATTCCTCTTGCACCTTGGTCACCCTCTCGTGTATCCGTAGTCATCGTGGCGAACCTAGTATCAACAAGGTACGGAGGATGACGTAGTATACCATTCAAAAGGGTGGGAATTGAGTTATCCAAGAGGAATGAGTTCACCTTTGATGTCAATGGTGACTTGTGGTATGTTGGAGTGCTTAGGGCAGGTTGCACTACATCAAATGCTATCTCGGTAACAAGTATCTACTTCATGCATACTTTTCTAGCTTTCAACCTTGTATAGGTTGTTTCTTGGCATGAATCTCTTTTGTTGCAATTCATTTGGTCTTTGCAAAACAACTTTATTGCAAATGTGTGCTAGCCTGGATGATTACATATCTAGGGGAATATATAATCATTTTCATGATTCACCCATCCCAAATATGTTAATCCAGCACTTTCTACTCTATGTCTCACATATGCAATATTGATGTTTTAAAAAAAAATCATTTGCCTTTTGCGATATTTGTTATCTTTCTCGGAGCATCCCATTTTTCACCTTATCCCTTGTGGATAGTTTTGATGCTATGATGAGATTGTGTTGAAAGTTCATCTATATCCCTCTAAGATAAAATTGAGCTTTGTGCTATGCTTTTAAGCAAAGATCTTATTGGTGTATTTATGACTTCCTCTTGGATATCATGCTCTTTACCTTTGTACCTATTTTGTGTGTACATGTTTATTTGTGGACTTATATCTTCGTGATTGGTGTCTACTTAGAAACTTATACACATGAGAATATTTACATCCTTAATTGGTATACCAATTCTTTAGTGACCACCTCTTATTGCTTTTAATTCTTTGGTGGTTTCTAAAAGGCACAAGCTTTGTTTTTATTTGGTATACTTTTGCATCTTAATAAGCTTGTGGACCTATTTGCTACTCTTTTGTTCGTGTTCAAAATTATCTAGGAGGGAGTGAGGATTCCATGTTGTGCACACTATATTGAAATACAAATCCTTATTGTGCACGTACCTTGGGGAGTTCCCTCTTGATTATTAGAACACTTGGTTGATCTTATCATAATATCTTCTTATGTTCTATTGGTTTTTCGGATCTTTTGATTAGTTACTTCTTTTGTCGAAGTATCTTTCAATTTGTTTTTCTTTTGCAATCTTTGGATCCTCAATATAGTTTGATCTCCTTCCCAATTATTCGTCATTGGATACGTGCATTTGATTTCACTCATATTATGAGAAATGCACACAATATGGGGGAGCTCTTATTATATTGGCCTTCTAAATTTTTTCTCCCATTTCGGCAATCGATGCCAATGGGGGAGAAGTTTAGAGGGTTTAAGGGAATTTGGTTTCATGCTTTAGTTTCGTTCTTAAGCATTTGCCTTTCTTTCTTTTTCATCCTTGCTCTTTGTGTTGGATGGTTGTTTAATTCATTATATAAACCCTCGTAAAAGGGATTGTCATCAATTACCAAAATGGGGGAGATTGAAAGTGCATGTGTTGCCCCATGCGTGGTTTTGGTAATTAATGATAATCCCTATGGACTAATGTTTGCATTGAGTTATCTTTATAGATCTTGTCCATAAAGAAGATTGGAGTTCATGTGTTGGACTCTAGAAGATTATATGATGACCAAGGTTCTTTCCAAGGGTTTACATGAAGAATGGTCATCTAGAGTTGAGCTTATTGCAAGCATGGCTTGGAAAAGAAGATTAAGTGAACATTCATGTTTATCCCCAAGCCATCATCTATATCAAGAGAAGAAGATAAAGTGCAAGTGGATTCATGAAGACGGAGCTTAGCAAGGCTCTCCCATAATGGTGTATGGGGGAGTATTTGGAGAAGTCTTCATCAAGCATGTGCTAGCAAGCACAATCAAGAAAGGTGTTCAACTTGAGAGAGTCAAGATCGTCATCTTCTAGCTCAAGTGGAATGCGCAAGGCAAAGGTATGATCTTGATAGGGTTTTTTTTTTACCGGTCTCGTGGTGTTAGTGGGAGACCGGTTATAGGATAAACGCGTATTATCAAGAGGGGCTCTCAATTGAGTAACCTGATCGCATCTTTGTGGAGAGCTTAAACCTTTACATACTTGGCATATCATCTTTCTTGGTTCTTATTTGGCTTTTATCCATGTGAGAATTTAGAGCTTGTGTTCATCTCCATGCCAAGCTCTAGTTCATCAAAAACGGATTTCATATGCATATCTTGTGGCGTTTTTTGATATTGGAGGTTTTACCGGTTTGTCTTTTCTTAGAGAAGTCAAACTCTCTTCTTGTGGTTTCCTCCTCACATGATGGACTATGATGTGTATATGCATGATCTTGTAAAGCTTGTGATTATCTTCGAAACAAGCTCAAGATCATAGAAAACGGAGTCCGGATGAAAAACTTGTTGGGTTCTTGATGTTGGAGGATTTACCGGTTGTTCTTTAATAGAGATGTTTTAACTTTCCTCATTTGGTTTTATCCTCCTTGTTGAACTATGATGTTTCTCTGCATGATCTTGTAAAGCTCGTTGTGGTGATTCCAACGAGCCCAAGAACATAAAAAACGGAGTTCGTATGCGAAAGTTATGCCCGTTTTGGTAATGGTGTTTCTGCTGTTTTTTCAAAGTGCGGTAGTACCGCATGAGGCCCGGTACTACCGCATAAAACGTGTTTTTGGTACTGGATTCGACTGGTTTTGACCGGTAGTGGCCCGGTAGTGACCCGGTAGTACCGTGGCAAGCCCGGTAGTACCGCCCCGGGGCCGAAAAACAGCCCAACGGGCAGATTTTCGGGCACCTTTTTAAGGGCCCTTCTTCCCCAATGTTTCCTAAGAACTTGAGCACATTTTTCCTCTCTCCTCCATTGTTGAAAGCTCATTTCTTCGATTACTCCCAATCCCTCCACCCAAACTCGTTGATCTTTGGAGGATTGAAGGAGGTGACCTAGATCTACATTTCCACCGATCCATTTCTCCTCTAAGTGAGTGAAACCCTTTCGATCTAGTTCTTGAAGTTCCATTTGTTGTGTTCTTTGTTGTTCTTCCTCTCTTCTCCCCCCCATAAGCATTAGTTGCTTGTGGTGGGATTCGAGAGTGAAGGATTTGAGCCTTGTGCTCTTGCCATTGCTTCGTTGCATCGGTTTGTGCTCTCCACGAGGATTTGTGTAAGTTGAAAGCTTGTGAACTTGTTACTCTTGGGTCTTTGGACCCTAGACGCCCGTGTGGTGGTTGAGACCCTTGGTGGTCACTTGTAGCCGTTCGGGAGCCCCCAATCCCGTTGTGGGTTGTGCCCCGGATTGTTGTTGAAAGGCTCCGGATTCCGCCTCGAAGGAATTCCGATAGTGGAAGGTGAACCAAAGCTTTGTGGTGCGGTTCATCGGAGAAGAAGGTGAAATCTTTGTGGTTGTTGAACCATTGTGTTGGTTCACACCTCTCCAACGAGACGTATTCCCCTAAAAAGGAGGAACTCGGGAATACATCCTCGTCTCCGCGTGCCTCGGTTATTTCTATACCCGAGCTCTTTACTTATGCACTTTACATTGTGATAGGCTTCGTGCTTGAAGTATTCTATATTGCTATCACATTGTTGCTTGTCTTGCTTAGCATAAGTTGTTGGTGCACATAAGTGAGCCTAGTTTATTTAGGTTGTTGGCTTGTTAATTTAAACACCTAGTTTTATTCCGCAATTATCAAGCCTAAACCGGAAAAGTTTATTCGCCTATTCACCCCCCCCCCCCCTCTAGGCGACATCCTTGTCCTTTCACCTATGACCCAAAGTGGATATCCGCAAAGAAACCTCTCATCCCACGTCTTATCTATAAAAAAGTGTTGAGCAGATAAAAGCAGTCCATCTGAGAAAAAAAATCTTAGGACGCGAGCTATGGTAGCAGCTCCCGAAGCTTAGGATGACTCCAACGGGGCGACGCATCGAGTCCGCGCGCCTCCGTTCCTGTCCGTGGAGGCCAAAAACACGGCCCAATGGGGCGACGCAAACGGACCGCGGTCCGTTTTTTGGTCCGCCGCGACCCATTCTTGGCCCAAATTTGGGCCACCGATGCGTCGGCCGCGGACGCGAGCGGAGCACTTTTGTGTCCTGCCCTAGTCCGCCCCTGGCCCGCAAATCAGACCATTCCCCACCCCAACCTCCTCCTCCTCTCTCGCCCCTCTCGCCAGCACCGCGCCGTAGCTCCCTCGATTTGGCACTGCAGGCCATTCCGGGGACGCCGTCTGCTGCTCCTCTTCCCCGCCGTCACTGGAGCAGCTTCCTCCCCGCGACGGCCGGTGAATCTTGCGGCCATCTCTCTCGCAGCGCCCGCGACACACACGTCGCCCACAAGGTGTTCGGCCGTTCACCCCGGCAAGAACTCAGGTACGAACTCGGCCATGGATAGCTCGGATGAGTGGTACTACAGGAACTACATCCTGTACAACCCATCATCATCGGATGATTCCTCCGACGATGAGAGTGACGGCCTGGTTGCCACCCTCATCGTCAACGAGTACATAGAGAGGATGCGGCCGGTGTTCCGAGAGTCGTTGTCGGGCCGTTCTCCTGCTCTGGACCGGAACCGGAGAGCTGGCCAAATCCAGCTGTATGGGGACTACTTTCGTCCCCATAAACCCGCGTATCCTCCCAAGGTTTTCCGGCGCCGTTTCCGGATGAGGAGATCTTTGTTCAACCGTATCCGGTTGGGGGTGATGCATTTTGATGACTATTTCATATGCAAGCACGATGCATGTGGTACCCTCGGCTTCTCGTCGTACCATAAGTGCACCGCCGCCGTTCGCATGCTTGCATATGGAATTGCCGGTGATCTTGTGGACGAGTACGTGCGGATGAGTGAGTCAACGTGCCTAGAAGCAATGTACAAGTTTTGCAGGGCCGTGGTGCAGGTGTTCGGCCAGGAGTACTTGAGGGAGCCCAATGCCGCGGACATGACCCGGCTCTTGGCCATCAACGAGGCTAGAGGCTTCCCTGGGATGATTGGCAGCATAGATTGTATGATTGGCAGCATGTTGGGGCGTGCACGGTCGTGCTTGAGGCCGTGGCATCACAAGATTTGTGGATTTGGCACTCGTTTTTTGGCATGGCCGGCTCGCACAATGATCTCAATGTGCTGCAGCGGTCTCCGGTGTTCAACAGGCTCTCCAATGGACAGGCACCCCAGGTGACCTATGAGATCAATGGTCACGAGTATGACAAGCCTTACTATCTCGCTGATGGGATTTACCCTACATGGACTACATTTGTCAAGACCATCTCCAATCCCGATGATGAGAAGAAGAGGTTTGCCAAGGAACAAGAGAGTGCTAGAAAGGATGTGGAGCATGCATTCGGTGCCCTGCAGTCACGATGGGCTATTGTTCGCCACCCTGCTAGGACATGGGACAAGGATCAACTATGGGAGGTGATGACTGATTGTGTGATCATGCACAACATGATCGTGGAGGATGAACGCGACGAGGGCATGCATGATCAGGCATGGCAGTTTCAGGGTCAGTTGGTTGAGCCCCAGGGACCGTCCACATTTGCTCAGTTCCTCGACTTCCACCGTGATGTTCGTGAGAAGTTGTCTCATCTTCGGGTCCAAAATGATTTGGTGGAGCATGTCTGGCAGCACTACGGTAACCACTAGTTCCATTTGATGAACTATTGGTTTTTATATTTATTTGGTTTGTAAGACTATGCATTTGTGAAACAATTTGTATTATTTGCCGAACTATTTGTATTGTAATATTTGTATTGTAGTATTTGGATTGCTATATGTTTTGTTATAATGTATTATTTTGCTTGCAATGTGATCCATCAAAAACCCTGGCCGAAAATGATCAAAATGATCAAAAACCCTGGCCGGGCGAACTCAATGCGTCGGCCCGTTGGGTCCAGTGGCCGGAAAGGGGCGGACATGGGCCGGACGCGCGTCCGTTCCCTGACGCAAACGGACAAAACGCGCGTCCGTTTGCGTCGCCCCGTTGGAGTCATCCTTAGAGCATCTCATTCGCCTGGACCATCCAAAAATGTGTCCGGGACACCCGAGGCCATCCCCAAAATTTTGGGGCCGACACAAGGGCGTCGGACAAGGCCTACAACATATGGGCCCGCATGTCATAGGCACGGAAAGGTTGAGCCGGTATCTGCGATAAATGGCAACACACAGGAGGAGGTCGGTCCACGATCAATGGCCGACACTTTGTCGGGCAGTTCCCAAGGCAGGCTTTGTGGCGACATGACCTGACGGTCAGCAACACCTGTGATGACGTAGAGTCTTCCCACCCTTGTCGCATTAATGCATGCACCAGTGCCAGCCTACGCTTCGGCGTTGCGTCTTCCCCACGCGACGAATTAATGCCGACGCACCGCCCCTTCCTACCTTGGGGGGGGGGGGGGGGGGGGCTCGCGCCTCCCATCTATCATTCGTCTTCACGTCCAACTCTTTGTCTCTCCTCATTCGTCGTCGGCCACACTTCCACTATGTCGCAGAACAATGAGGCAATGGGGCCGACAGGCCGTTTCGCGGGGGGGGGGGGGGGGGGGGTGTGGGGGACACCCTCGAGAAAGGCATGACAGTTCAATCACTACGACATGCTCGTTCTGCCAGACTTTAGCCCGCCAAAGGGGTGGGTTGTGAGCGCGGTTGTCCTTGTTGTGTCGCCTATCCCCACGACCCCCAAGCAGTTCCAGATGGCCGTCCTCTGACGCCGAAAGAGGACGACGCAGGCGGAGTGGAACCTCTCGGAGAACGACGAGAACAAATTCGGCGCGTGGCTCGAGCGCTTCACATGCGACGAGAACATGTGCCGGCCGACGTGGTTCAGTGGTAGAGCACGGAGGGAGGGATGGGAGGCGACCAGCCACATGGTGGATAGCACCATCGAGGCTGCCCGCGAGCACGCCACAACAGATAGCACTGCGGCGGTGTGGAAGCGGTGGTGGTGATGGCAGCAGTGGAGTGGCGGCGACATCGCCTTCCGCACACCGAAGCGGAGCCCCACTCGCCATAACAACATTGAGGTGTTATCCGCAAGTCGTGGACTATGTAGACCCCTTCTTTCCCAAGAGGAATTGGTCACTTTCACTCTCTCTTCTACATTGTTTCAAAGCTTAAATCTCCGAGATCTCCTACTCTATCTTAAAACTTTGAGAAGTGAGACGGTAGATCTGTAACTAGAGTTACACCGAACTAATTTTATTTCCCCGGACGCGGACTTGCAGCTCCCGAGCACCAGTGAGCTCGTTTTTTGAATTTTTTGAAAAACGCACTTTTTTGCTTCCAAAAATTCTGAAAAAAATCACACCAACACACATACATATCCCGCAGGTACGCCAGAAATTTCGTAAAGAAATTCGTTATATTTTGGGCTAGAAAAAAAAGTGAACATTCTGACAGATTTTACACACTTTGCACACTTTTTACTGACTGGAATTTTGTTATTTTTATACAGCTCGGAATACGACGTTTTTTGCACCATAAATTGGCACGCACGTAAGAAACATGCATATGTATCATGGGAATTTTTTTCGGATTTTTTTGAAACATATTTTTGAAAATTTCAAAATTTCAAAATATCAAGAGCACTGGTGCTCGGGAGCTGCTGCCGATTTCCCTATTTCCCCCTACTATTTTTGGTGGATCTTGTTACTCTTGGATTCCATGAAATTCTTGATGGAAGTGATAGTCTTGGAGCTTGGCCTTGGAGGTGAGGAGCCTGGGAATATTTTTGGAAATTTCTATTTAAGTTGCGGAGCAATCCTCAATTACCTTGTTTGTAAAGGTTTTGGTGAGTAGTCAACTGGTTGACTCTATGAAATCGTGCCTCATTGAACTTTTTTATTTATGCTACGCGATGTTTTGGTTTCATAATTGTAAATTGCATCTCAAGTCTTGCCTTAAAAACTTGAAAAGTCAAAAGTGTCATCCTTTTTTTTCGAATGAGCATAGTATTACAGATCATTGTGTTTGTGTTTTTTTTGTTCGCCGCAATTTTTTCCGATTCTTATCAGCGTATCCCAGCATATACACGTGAGAATGTTTATTTTATTTTAAACTTTCCATTGCATTTTTTGGGGGTTTCAAACAAAAGGAATCATTGGAGTGGGGGAGCTAAAATTCCACTCTCCTTCGAAACCTTGTGTAATGGTGGCCCAAACATCAACGCCATTATCGTAGGTATGTCTCCTTGGAACATATTTGTTCGTTGCACATAGCCAAGCAGACAACCTAAGCAAGTTGGCCTCTGATTTGATGGCACTCCACATGGTCACAATTTAGTGATGTCGAGTGGATGCATTGAATCGTCTTCTGTTGGATACTTGATACCTAGTAAAGCAACACGCTCCGAGTTCAATTCAAAGAACCTTCCATTCTGAAAAAAAGAAAACATAGTAGTACAATGTTACCCAACTGATCAGACACATTCTTGCCCTGTAATGGATTTTGTAGAGAAGGAAATGTCCTACCTGAAAATTCAATTTGCTTTGGGTCAAAAGAAGTGCAATGTATAATGTTCATATGCTAATGCTAGCATTTCTTTTTCCTTTTGCTTATACAAGGTAATGAGAACAGGGGATAAAACCAGATAAAGGAGTAACTGAACCTATTGGCAACCAACATGAGCCTGCCATATATAAGAAGCCTACTGCAGTACGTATTCCCCATTTTAGTTGCTGACCTGAACCTCAATAATATTAATGAGATATACTCATGTTACTTCTAATATTGTCAAAGCCCTATAAGTATGCCATATGCAATCTGGTCAATAGCACTGGAGCAATTAGTTTATATACTTGGTAGAAGTCCACTAGCACGTATAGCCATAGAGGTCAGACGATCATTCTTTAAATGTTCTATTTTTTGTCTTGAACTCCAAACAACCCAGCATACACCAATTTGTACTGTAATTATAGCTCACCGACCGAACTTCTGATAAATCTCATTTCTGGTAAGAGAGAATCAGTTAGCTTCTTCAATATCCCTACATTCACAACAAGAAAATCCCACTGTTTCAGCTTGCAATTAGTGAATCTTTAGACGTGGCCATCGAAACTCTGTGAAAACTATGAACGCATGAAAATCACTTCAATTTTTTTGAAAGTAATTATGTGTATTATCTTTTCCAGGGTTGTGTAAGTACATCGCAACAGAAACAAGATGACATAAACTTCAAATGTCAGAATAACATATCCTACCGTATTCATAAATCATTGACCCTGAAGATGTTTCCAGCTTAGGATATTATCTAGCATCTGAAGTTCAGATGAGTTTTCTCAAGTTGTCTCGTGCAAAAGAATCTTCTAAGAATTAGCTATTTTTCCAGGGTCATGTGAACCAATCAGGCACAGATCTAGCGAAATTTTATATGCGCCGACCTGATACCATTGTACAGCAGTTTTTTTCTCGGAGAACGGAACATTTTGGCAGAGTTGCATACTTAATCAAAACCCTTTTTTCCTGCGTGTACAGTAGGAACATATGCAAATTCCATTGTTTTGTGGCCATTCCAACACTGAATTTACACGCAAAACTCCTGAAAAAAAAAAGGGTGTTAGGTCAGTTTATACACGCTGCAATACATGAACATGTGATTCGGTATACAATGATGGAATCAGAATCCGCTAAAGGTTTAACTGTCTCCACTGACTAAACTTGGACCAGTTTCATAGAAGTATCTGTCAATGGAGGCGAACGCCAAAATTTGGCGATCTTCCCACAACCAATAAGAATGTCTATGGAGGCATAAAAGAGCTCCATATCTGCGTCGTCGCATGGCTGCCCCAAACCATCTGAGGGCATAACCCAATCAGTTGTATGATTCTCTATGTTCAGCTGAAACTAGTGACAATAGCAAATTTTTGATAATAATACTTCTAACTACTCAATGAACCTTTCTGCTCTGGCAGCAGAAAGGGAGATGCCCACATCATCATAAAGGATTTTCCAGATTAGATCCTTTTGTCTGTAACTAGTATCAGTGCAGATTACAAAGAAAATTGTTTTATCAGGTTAGTGGCATAGACTGCAGTCATCTTTCATAGTTAAATTAAAACAAACAACATAGCTAAATCACTAGTATATTACGGGAGTGTCAGGAACTCTTCTCGCCTTCTCGGTGAATAGCAAGAAAATCCGCAATTTGAGATAAGCAAATTTAACAGGCAATTTTTCACAAGCCAATATAAAATTTTCAATTTTGTATACAGTTGAGTATCTCGTTGCCATTTCTGGATCTACTTTGTCGGTCTTGCCAAACACAAATTTTGAACTTCAGAGTGGCATATGCAAAAATCCCAAGTGTCGATACTTCCTCTTAACAGTAACGGCGAATAGGATCCCTCATATCCTTGGTTAGAGATTAAAGAATTCTCCACCTATTCTCTAAACAAATCCGGCAGGCCTTGACAAAATAGCGATCATGTGTCCTCTGCCTCTGCCTGTCCATCTGCCTCTGCACTACCTCTGCCTCTCCCTTTGCCTCTACCTCTCCTCTGCATCTGCCTCTCCTCTGCTCTCCCTCCGCATCTGCCTCTCCCTCCGCATCTGCCTCTACCTCCGACATTGGTATCCTGTGGAAGCAGGCAAGAAACTCTATGTTCCCTTCTGCACCCTTTAGCGGAGACTCGATCCAGCCCTCATTGCGGAATCCAAACTTCTTGATGCCTGATATTATCCTATTTAACACCTGTAATGAATTGATTTAAGGGGTTGGTCTTCCAATAACAACTCAAGGAAAGGAACTTCAAGTAAAAGGAGACAACAAGTAAACACTGGACATATGGGATCCTTTCTCCAGATAGTATGATACTCTTAGGGGTGGGTTTTCTCATTCGGGAGTAATACTATTTACTGGTGAATTTCAAGGGGGAAAGTAGGAATCCTATCACAAGCAGCCACAGATTCATAGTAGCCTTCGCTAAGGGAACATCACAAGGATTGAGAAATAATCCATGGGAAGCTTAGTGCATGGCAAGGCACAAAACAGGATATACAACGGAAGCAAAATACCCCCCAACAAAACTAAAATAAAAAGCAAAACATTAGTTCATTACCTCTTGATGAACCAGAGGATCTCGAACAATCCCACCTTTTCCTACCTGAAAAAGATAAAACCAAATATGTTTCAGTGGCTTGTTCATCAGTATTATTGTGCTTACCCAGCCTCTTCAAACGAAAAGATAAGATACAAAAAAAACTAAGATGAAACTTGTTTCACTTTTATACCTGAGATCTACGAGCTTCAAATTGAGGTTTGATAAGTGTTACCAATGTCGAGTCTGTCTTCATTACTTTGACCACAGCAGGCATAACCTAGATTCCACACATGGTATCACTGAATACTGGACAGCATGAATGTTACAGTAGTTTCTCTAGGCTGAGAGTGTGGAGCCTTGTGCGTGCAAAATATTTTAAAACGGAACGCCTTAGGGAATGCAGAATATTAAAGAACATAAGACACAAACTTGAATTGCACAGGGGTGTGCACCGTGTTACTACCAGTTTATCACATAACATATTATTTTCTTCCTAATGCATTACTCTTTTGGTTCAGTAAAGCTGACCTAGTACGTAAACATAGAGTATACAAACTACAACCCTATGGCTACAATGCATGCCCTTAAAATTACCAGTTTACCACAGAACAGCCCATTTTCTTCCTAATGCATGCATTACTCTTTTGGTTCAGTAAAGTTGACCTACTGTGTAAATGAAAACTAAAACTCTATAGCTACAAGGGTAACACTGATGCAATTAGATCAGTCCTTTCTGCAGTTAATCGGGTCGTTTTACAGAATACACCGTAGACAACATCACAAGTAATGGATTTACAGCATGCTTATCATTTACATCACACTAACCATAATGAGAAAGCATTATAAAAAGGAATTTGATGCACAGAACTAAAGAAGCCCCAATTAAATAACAGCGCGACAATAAAAAACAATCTAGTGCACTATTTTATAAACTACGAAAAATGAATCACTTTTCTAAGAATGGTGGAATATGAACATGTGATAAGGCAACTATAAATGTACCATCACCAAGCAGGCACCAAATCATACCACAAGAATTGAGATGAATGATAGGTCCAGTGTCACCAAGTCAACCAGCTGCGGTAGCTTAGCAAGATGTCTTAAATTTGTGCGTTCAATTACTGAAACCTGTTCATGCACGCGGATTTTTTCAGCCACCTGAAATAAAGTAGAGCATACTGAGATTTAAATAGTTATGCTGCTTCAACAGGTGGCAACCACAGCTGACAAACAAAGGAGAGGAACGTAGTAGCTAGATTAAAATAAACATCTCAGTGAGTAATGTAACCTGTCCATAACCAACATCAACACCATACACATGTGATGCCCCATGCTGAAGCAAACAGTCGGTAAAACCACCTGTAGACAGCCCTGAATCAAGGGCTACCTTCCCATCACAGTCAACTCCAAATTCTTTGATTGCTGCCTCAAGCTTATGCCCAGCTCTGAATTAGGTCGCAACAAGTGACACAATTATAAACTTTGTGAAACCTTAGTTTCTTTTACTTTTTAATAGCATAATGAACCAAAATATAAAGCTAATTATTTAGGGCATCACCTACATACATATTTGGGGATTTCAGCCTTGATTTCTATGACCGACTTGTCAGATACTTGTGTTCCAGCTTTGTTCACAACCCTTCCGTTCACATGGACCTTACCTATAAATTCAATAAGTTGAATAATGGAGATAATTTACAATATATGGTTGTACAGAAGAATATATAAAGTTCAAAGGCCACATCTGACAAATGGTAAGTGTGTAAATAATTCAAATATTGCTTGCACATATCAAATGTGGCAGTAGCATGAGAGACATTTACTACAGTAGGTAGGGAAGTGCAAATGCCCCCAATTAGATATTCACCCAAGCAATTCCACAGAACATATCTTAACACACTAGGTGCTAACATTGCAGACATACTTGCACGTGACAGACAACTAGACAACAATGCTTATGGGTAATAAGGAAGCCACTAATAGTAGAGGGAAATGACCATGGTAGTCATAGTGATATTGTCTAGGGAATAGCAGAGAGAATAGTTAGTATGAGTGGTTAACCTTATATAAGAGAGATGAAAGATAAATGAGGGAAAGAGTTGTTAATTCTACATGCATATGTTATTTTGAAAGAAGATTGCAAAAACTATAGACCTTATCTTGAGATGGGGCAGTACCAAGTAAGAGGTTATAACAGTACCAAGTGAGCCCTTTGGTCAAACAAGAAAGAACATTGCAAACCGGTAATGGAAGGGGTTAATTCTCCAAAGTTTGAATATTTTCTCATACCATTAGTAGCCTTACTGTAACTTTGCTGGACTCAAATAGAATATAAATGATTGTTTCTGTTCCAAGAAGTACCAAGCTCGGATAAAAATAATTAAAATACCAATGCAACTAGCTGGCAGTGTTCAGGCATGGGAAGAGTACAAGGTGGCTGATGCTGACCGAAGCCCCAGAACACTTGGGTTAAACACAGGAGACCAGACAATCATTATGTCAAAGTGCCATGAGTATGCCTGTTATGGAGTCTTTTGTGGGCCTACTTACTGAGCTCACACAACAGCAGCGCGCGCATGCAGCATGCCCCAGGAATAGTGTAGTTTGTTTTTCCAGTTGAAAGGATTATTAGTTTGTTATGTTTAGATTTTCTAGATCAAGTTTGGTTTGGCCCATCTCTATTTAAAAAGACCAGGCACATGGTGTGGCATCAATCAAGCAAAATGCCTCAGGTCTTCTTTATTATCTAAGGTTCAAAGCCTCATCACAATGGACATGGACAAGCTTGCCCTGCACACAAGAGAAAACGTGCCATCCTTCCTTATCCCTTTGGGTTAAGACTCAGAACCCACTTATTCAACAGAGCAAGCCATAAATAAACCTACAAGCAAAACCATAAGACATCAACGATGCCATGTAAAGTGAAAAAGAGTGTCATCTCTGTGGACCTAAATATCAAGCTTGGTCATGCTTTTACGCAGATGAAAACACTGACAGCACATACGCATCATTCCCACGAGAAGTGACAAGAAGATGGGAGCTGCATGGTGTCAGGCGACATAGCTTGCCAACACTTTGGCCACAAGGCTGGAGTAGGAAAACCTTCAACGTCCGAAAGCAAAAGTGGTGTGCTGCCTTGCTTGAATCAGTGCGAACAACTCTTCATGAGAAAATGTATGCTCGGCCAGGAGATGTGGCTTCCATCATTCCACCTTGCCGATGCTGCAAGAAAAAGTTTAGAGCCGACTAGGCAATGTTGCCCTGGCCGTGGTTGAACTAGGCAATGCTGCACATCGACTGCCGATCAGGAGCAACCCCCTCACGAGAACCAACCTGTGGTTGATGGCTAGGAGGGTGGTTGTACCCCCAACCCATCAGACTTCAAACCCCAGGTTTGACGCTAGTGTTTCTCATTTAGGCGGAATATTCTTCAGTGGGAGGCGACGTTCCGGTCGACGGCGAGGACCCCGTGGCGACTTCGTCAATCTCAAGACCTGATCTGCCAGCTCAATCTCTCAGAGGTGCTCATAGGGGTAGGTGTGCATGTGTATGTGAGCGTCTGCGTCTTTACTGTGTTTCGCAAAACAAAAGGAGCAACCCCCTCACTGATCTGGACCAACTCTGTCAGACATGAACGTTCGAGAAATACCAGAAAGAATTCCTGGCAATTCCCTGCCGAACAAAGTCCTTTGTCACTGAGCAGCAGGTGCACGTAAGACCAGAGGCCCCAGCCCGTGCCTAAAGCCTAGCTTTCTTCCATGAATCTAGCCAACAGCGACGGGACATTTGGTCTTTCTAATGGGCCGATCTCAATGTTCCTAATATCTGGATTATCATGAAAGCTAATAGCATCATATATTTTGGCTAATTTGGGATGGACTGAGTTTGCCTTTTGAAGTATAATATGTTGTTAACATGTAAAGTTACGATCAATTTATGCGAGTTAGTAGATTATGAAGATTGGAATGCACATAACTATGTAGGAACTCTCAAAAAAAACTATGTAGGAAGAACTAACCCTGAAGAATCCATGACTGGATGTAGGTTCTGCTGTATTGTTGAAACCTCTCAAGGCACACTTCATCCAATCGCTTTTTCCTGAGTGAGATGAACAAAAAAAAAAACAATGTCGGTGAAAACAATATTTCGATGAGATTGAGAAAAAAAAATCTCGCAGGCCTAAAAGTTTATCCGGCATTAGCCATGAGTTACAAGGCTCTACCAGTTCTTCTTCCTTAGACGGAGAAGGATTTGGAACCTTACTTCTTCGGAGGCTGAATCTTTTGGGATTTCACCGTCGAGAACTCCCGGGAGGGGGTGCAGCAGGTTGGCCGGACTCCCACCAGCCTAACTGTTGAAGAAAAGAGAACACCTGATAATAATTGATTAAAGAACGGAATCAGTATACTTCTTTCCGGCAGAAGAAACATTTCTAACAATCCAATAATTTCATGGACACGGAGAGATTCCGGAATAGAGAAAGTAATGGAGGAAAGACTACTTCTCCCATTTTCACACTAGCTCAGTGCAGGAAGAACTGGAAGAAGAAGGACAAAGATTGCAGCGGCGGAGGTTTGGTCTTGCAGAAGGAGAAAACGGGAGAGAAGAAGAGATGGCAAGGGGGGGATCTTACGCTGGTGGAATCGTAGCCTGCAGGCCATCATCGCCACCTTCTTTGCTTCTTGCTCTCTACAGCCTCGCCGATAAACCCTAATCTGAGATTCTTCGACCGCGCCGGCGACTGGGACTGAGAGCCGCCAAGACCAAGAATTGGAGAGGGGATAGGGTTTGATCCTGACATGTGGAGCCCACGTGACAGTGGGACGACGGAGCGTACGGCGCTCTTGTTCCGTTGCCACGTATGCAGGCCAGCCCGTGTACATTGCACACGCACCTGCCATGTCACCAACGCATGTGCGAACACTCCTATTCACGGCAGGACACGTCGGCACCGCCGAGCGCCGGAGCACGGCCGCCGCCGGCTGCAGTCCTCCGATTCTTAGGGCATCTCCAGCCGTTCGGCTCCCCAGGCCGAAAAACGGCGTCTTTTTGGACGGCCTGGGGGAACGCCGGCGCAAATTGGCGTCCTGGTTTAGGCCTGGGAAAACGCCGAACCCAGCCGGCCAATTTTCGGCCAAATTTTCAACATACAAATCAACCGACACATTAACTTTTGGCCAAGTTTCGGCCAAACTTTCGGCATACAAATCAACACACAAATAGTTCAACATTCAAATCCACACACAAATAGTTCAACATACAAATCCATAGACAAATAGTTCAACAATGCAAACAAATAGAACAAACTAGGCATCGGCATGGCCATTGCCTTTGCGCCTCCACAGGTGCTCCACCAGATCATTCTGCAGCTGTGTATGCACCATGGAGTCTCGAATCTCCTGGCGCATAGTCATGAAGTTTGCCCATGTTGCCGGCACCTGGTGATCAACATCTGCAAGAGGACCCTGCCTGTAGTACTCAGTGTCAGCCACCGGATCATCCCGCTCGCTCTCAATGATCATGTTGTGCAAGATCACACAACAGTTCATCACCTCAGACATGTTGGCCTTGGACCAAGTCAGAGCTGGGTACCGGACAACAGCGAATCGAGACTGCAGCGCACCAAATGCCCGCTCAACATCCTTCCTGCAAGCCTCCTGGCACTTGGAAAACCAAGCTTTCGCACTTCCTGGCACAGGGTTGGAGATGCTCTTCACAAATGTTGACCACTTTGGGTAGATGCCATCTGCAAGATAGTAGCCCTTGGTGTACTGGTGCCCATTGATCTCATAGTTCACCGGGGGAGCATGACCCTCAACAAGGCTGCTAAACACATTTGAGCACTGCAGAACATTGATATCGTTGTGTGTTCCTGGCATGTTCTCAAACCCTCAACAGCCAAATCCATAGATCTTGTGTAGCCACAGCCTCAAGAATGACACTGCAAGCTCCTTTGTGCCCCTTGTACATGCCCTGCCATTCAAATGGACAGTTCTTCCATTGCCAATGCATGCAGTCGATGCTTCCAAGCATCCCTGGGAAGCCTCTTGCTTCATTGGTGGCCAGGATCCGGGCAGTGTCATCCGCATTGGGTGATCGCAAGTATTTTGGCCCAAACACTGCCACCACTGCCCTGCAGTACCTGTTCAAGCATTCAATGGCGCAAGACTCGGACATGCGCAGATAGTCATCCTGAGCGTCAGCGGGAGCACCGTATGCAAGCAATCTCATCGCCACCGTGCACTTCTGAATTGAGGTAAAGCCTACCGTGCCGGTGCAATCCGTCTTCAGCTTGAAGTAGGTGTCGAACTCTCGGATGGCATGCATGATGTCGAGGAAGAGTTGCCGTTTCATCCTGAAGCGGCGCCGGAACACAGCCTCGTCCTGCGTGGGGTGCTCGGCGAAGTAGTCGGAGTAGAGGATGCAGTAGCCTTCGTAGCGCTGCCTCGGCTTGCTCTTGCGGCGACCGGGCTTTGAGCCACCACGCCGCTGCTTCGCCTTGTCGAGCAGGCCGGAAAGGCAGGCGAGGACGAGCAGGTGCTCTTCATCGTCGATGTCGGCCTGGGCTTCCTCGTCGAGCAGTTCGGCGAGCAGATCCTCGTCGTCGGAGTCCACGGCTGGGCGGGCAAATCGCCGAACACCTAGTAGGCAAGGTGGGGGCGAGCCTTCCCGAGAGTCTTCTTTGCGGCGAGATGAAGGCGGAGGGAGGAGGGGCGGCCGGCGGCTGAGGATTGGGCGAGAAGGCGGCGACTTCCTAGCTAGTTGTATGCGGCGGAGGGGAGGGGTGGTGCCGGCGGCGACATCGCGGCGACGCGAGGGATGGGGAAAAGAAAGCGGCGCGGGGGTGGGATATGTGCTATCACGTCGACAGCGCTGGCCCACGCGCGCTTTTACCCCCCAAGGCCGAACCCGGTGGGCTGGGTTTGGCCTGGGAGCGCCGGCGCTAATTTCCGCCGATCCGGCGCTATTTGGGCTCCTGGGGGGCCGACTGGGCGAAAAATGACGCTCCCATGCCAAAACGGCGCTAAAATCGGCCCTGGGGGGCGCTGGGGGGAACGGCTGGAGATGCCCTTAGCTGTGCAGCCAGCAGGATGGTAGATACAGGACAGGCTCATTTGAAGGTTCAGTAAACTAGTGAAAGAGATCTCCCAAGTCCCAACTCCCGGTGCATATGCATAAGAACACAGGGAACAAACAACGGTGAGTTCTTCTGAGAAGAATCTCAGGTGTTCTTTTTCACAGTGAAGATACAGGAAAGAACAGGGGGGTTCGATTATCAGCTGCTGGATCAATCTTCGAAAACCGAGTTTATGTTCGAGAGGTACTTACTCTCTGCTTCTTCTGAATGATGATGATAATGATGTGTAGAGATGGAGTAACTAGAATTGGGCAGATTCACCTTGATTTCAGCAAGGATTCAGCAGACTGTCAGTCTAGCAGATTCACCTTGATTTCAGCAGCTCATATCTACACTAACCAGCAATGGCAAAGCTGCAGTTCACAGACTGTGAGCTCCAGATTAGAGCAAGTACAATATTAGTAAGATATAAAGATGAGCTATTTTATGGATACATGGCCCACCATCCATTCTCACAAATTGACTAGGAGCACGTGCTAGAGCTGGCTCTTGCATGAGAGCTCACTCCTTTTCTTTCTCCTCTTCTCTCTTCTCCAACTAAACAAAAATATACTATTTTAATCCTTATAGCCCGCCCACGTCATTCTATTGTACTTGCTCTTAATGCTCTCGGTTGCATAGTTATTCAGAAGAATTATATCGCGCTGCTGCTACACTCATGTTGCTCTGAACTGTGAGTACTGGATTGAAGTGAACTAGGCAAGAGTGATTTCATTATTTCAGAAGCAAATTCATCTGCCAACATACATAATTTACATGTACCACTGAAAAATATATAAAGAAAAAACCCATCTCCGGAAATAAGTACAAGGCTGGGGCAAAACACAAGATCCCAAAATCCTGTGCTTGCAATGGTCCTCCTGATACACTAACTACTAGTACAACATCTGAAGAAGGGTAACCCTGACCTCATGTTTCGAACAAGCCATTCTTGTACAAGAGGGTCCAGCAGTCCGAGTCATTCGAATCCTTCTGCTCTCATCGACTCTGCGACTTGAACAGGGTTCGGAGTCGCCTTACTGTCATAATTTAGTTCACCGCCACCACTGCAACCGAACTCAACAGAGCCGAAGCCTGATTGCTTGCCATCCTCTTGCAGCCAAGAAGCAGTAATGTGCTGAACTGTTGTATCAGGCAACACCTCCGCATTGTCCAGGATAATTGGCTCTTCCTCCTCGTCATCAGAAAACCATCTGCAGCAGTCCAAGTCACCCATATCAAACATTCTGCTAACTAGCCCTTCTCGCCAAGAGATCCGAGTCTCAGGCAAGACCGACTTCCGGAAACTTGTGTCCTTCCCCTTCGATTCTACCTCACGAGGAAATCTCTTAAAAGAGCTCAGATCTACGGATTCCAGAGGTGTTGGAGCACCGGCAAACTGGAAGCTAAGCTCAGGCAATGTTGCAGGGAGAGCAGCATTTTCATCATAATCAGTATCCCCAGGCCTTGGGGACAAAGTCATCATCTCGAGACCTTCTAGCACTGGATCCATCCTCGACATAAGGTGACTACTAACCCGTGCTAACCCTGAGCACTTGCCAGAGCTGTAGGATACAGGGAACAAAGCATGGTGAGTTCTCAGAATCTCAGGTGCTCTTTCTCACAATGCAGATATAGAAACTGGTTTATGTTCGAGGCGCTCTTACTGTCTGCTGCTGCGGCATGATGATGATGATGTGTAGAGAGTCAGCAAGAATTCAGCAGACTGTAAATCGAGCAGATTCACCTTGATTTCAGCAGCTCACATCAACACTAACCAGCAATGGCAAAGCTGTAGTTCACAGACTGTGAGCTCCAGATTAATGCTCTTGGATGCACAGTTATTCAGAAGAATTATATCCAACGATGCCGCTGCTCCACACATGTTGGTCTGAACTGTGTGTACTGGATAAAAGTGAACTAGGGAGTGATTTGATTATTCCAGAAGCAAATTCATCTGCCTACATAATTTACATGTACCACTGAAAAATATATAAAGAAAAACCCATCTCCGGAAATAAGTACAAGGCTGGGGCAAAACACAAGATCCCAAAATCCTGTGCTTGCAATGGTCCTCCTGATACACTAACTACTAGTACAACATCTGAAGAAGGGTAACCCTGACCTCATGTTTCGAACAAGCCATTCTTGTACAAGAGGGTCCAGCAGTCAGAGTCATCGGACGAGACGAGCTCAAATCCTTCTGCTCTCATCGACTCCGCGACTTGAACAGGGTTCGGAGTCGCCTTACTGTCATAATTTAGTTCACCGCCACCACCGCAACCGAACTCAACAGAGCCGAAGCCTGATTGCTTGCCATCCTCTTGCAGCCAAGAAGCAGTAATGTGCTGAACTGTTGTATCAGGCAACACCTCAGCATTGTCCAGGATAATTGGCTCTTCCTCCTCGTCATCAGAAAACCATCTGCAGCAGTCCAAGTCACCCATATCAAACATTCTGCTAACTAGCCCTTCTCGCCAAGAGATCCGAGTCTCAGGCAAGACCGACTTCCGGAAACTTGTGTCCTTCCCCTTCGATTCTACCTCACAAGGAGATCTCTTAAAAGAGCTCAGGTCTACGGATTCCAGAGGTGTTGGAGCACCGGCAAACTGGAAGCTAAGCTCAGGCAATGTTGCAGGGAGAGCAGCATTTTCATCATAATCAGCATCCCCAGGCCTTGGGGACAAAGTCATCATCTCGAGGCCTTCTACCACTGGATCCATCCTCGACATAAGGTGACTACTAACCCTTGCTAACCCTGAGCACTTGCCAGAGCTGGCATTTTCAGCCCATGACTCTCTAGAAATTGGTGTCGGATCCGTTGCTGAATCACAGCGATAGCTGCCCTGTCGTTGCTGGGCACACAAAGAACTCAGCCTGGAGGAATGTGATGCCCTCTTCACAATAAGAGAGAAGGGGCTAATGCTGTCACCAGTGCTCGGCGTCTTCTGCACTGGAAGAAATCCCGATGATGGTGTCCTTTCGGACAGTTCAGACTCCGCCGTGTCAAAATCCAGTAGACCTCCGAGCACCGGCGAGCCCAACAACCCCGTGTAATCAGGGGAGAGTCGCCAGAACGCATCCTCGGACGAGCATCTCGGCAGAAAGATCTCGTCATCGAGCAAACACGTCGCACCTTCATCACGTGGAGACGACAGCCAGACGACGGACCCTCCTTTCTGCATTTCGTCGAACATGTCCCGGCCTCTCCCAACTGGGAGGACGAAAGCCAGTGGATCGACGCCTGGGACGGCTCGGAGTCGACCTCCTCGCTCGTGCCCTCCCCAGCGATGTCGAGGATCCCCCTCGCCCGGCATTTGCGCCGGTCTCGGACGCCTGTCACGACGTGGTGCCCTGCCGCAAAGCACGCCGGCGTGGCGGCCACACCGGGCATCACCTCCGGCGAGATCGAGGCGTGTACCGGCGGCGTCGCGCCAGACGACGGCGTGGCCCCGCGTCCGCCTTCCTCTCCGGCGTCAGGGCCTCGAATTGCTGCTGCCGCTGCTCCTCCTCGCCGCTCCTGCTTCTTGGCGGGGTCGACCCTCCTGATCTGACCGCCGATCGGCTCCTCCCTCCTCCTTCTGGGCTCCCGACCTGGCCACTGCTCCGTCTTGGTTCTCGATTCTTGATCCGGCAGACGATTCGCCACACCCGCCACACGCCTCGTGGTGTCAACCCGGGGCCGTATGGGGCGGACGCGGGGGTCCTTGGCGTGGACGCGCATCTCGACTTGGACCCCGAGGCGGAGGAGAGGAGGAAGCGGAAGCAGCCGGTCCTCGCGGCTGAGGCGTCCCCGGAGTTGAGGTCCGACAGGGGCTGCGGCGGCGCTGCGCGCTGCCGAGGTTCTTGGCCCTGGGCGCGGTTGCTGGGGAAGGGGTGGGAGAAGGGGAGGCCCTCCTGGGCTGCGACGTGGAGGATGGCCTGGGCATGGCGGCGGAGGTGGGCGGTCGACAGGCGCGGCGGCGAGGGCGGAGGGACCGGAGGATGGAATGGGGTTAAGGGGGCAACGGCATCGGGGTTTGGACACGACGAGAGAGCTAGCCGTTGGAGGGGAATGGCAGTTATCGAGATCTGCGTCCGTCAACCCAGCGCCGACGAAGCATTCAATTTTGCTGGTCATCTTTATGTAACGGTAATTGGGCCGATGACAACGCTAGATTGTTTAGTTATTATTGCCAGATTTAATCTCGCGCAATTTAGGGATTGATTTGAACAGATGATTCATAGTAGATCCTTGGAACAAAAATAGAAAATGATTATTCTCTACAAGCTAAAATGTCCACACCGTCGACCCAGAAATATTTCAAAGTCTGGACAAACTCTAAAGCGGAGGCTTAGCATGCTACTTTTTTGCCAAATTTTCATGAAATAGGCTTTGCCGGCCGGCCATAAGCCTAGGCAAGCGCCCGGGCTGCCGAGACATTGGGTTCGCCTATGGCCGTCGAATGGCACGCGAGTGCGGCCCATGGCATTGCATGTTCCACCGCGTTCATTCCTCGCCATCTTCAAATTGGAGCAAACCCTAGCGTGTGAGTACGAACGTGAAGGACATGTGGCCCCAGGAAATTCGATGGCGACCTCCTGCCTTCCGACCTCGTTGTTGTCTGGCGAGTGGGGGAGCGAGTTTTCGTGAGGAGGTAGTTGCATCGCAGGCACAACTAGGGAGGCGCGTGGTGACGAAAGTTGTTGTCGCGATTCCAGGAGCGACTTCATCCTCTCTAGTGCGGCCGTGGGGTTACCACTTCCTGGATCCACCTTCACTTAGTAGTTGCAGTTTTTACCGGAGGTTGCTAGAGTTTTGACCTATTTGTTGTGTACGTTGACTTCCTAAAGTTTCTGCCAAATTTTAGGGGGAGGGGGGAGTAGACGTGAAATCGTGATGGTTTTTGGACGATTGAGGATATATTCCATGGCATCCACCATATTGTGTGTTGGTTGTTCTAGGCTTCCATTTTACTACTGGTACGATAAGTGACAGATAGGTTGTGTGTTTTGTGAAGGGCAATTATTCACATTTCTGATAGTTTTGCGGTCTTTTTTTGTCGATGTAGCTATGTGTTGTTCATGGACGCAACAAGTGTGATATGTAATGGTGTTTTGGTTCTATGTTATGAGGTTTTATGTTGTAAAATGTGTTGTTTCATCTTTTGGTGCAAGACAGTGATTATGTCGGCAAGTACTGTTGTCATATTCAAGCAATGGTTTGTTGCGAAGCGTCTATGCAATTTTTTTCAGAATAAGCTCGGTGATGCGAAGAGGAATATCACCAGGTGGATTATTTTTGCTGGTGTTTCGAGGATTTCTAGGTTCAATGTGCCGAATGAGTTCATTGAATGGGTTTGTGATGAACATTGACCCATGGATGTATCGGTACATGTACAAGAAAAGACAATTATCTTCTGAAGGGACAAATCATACCCGAAGTGTTAATGTTAATGACCATTAATTAGGGAACTAATGGCTTTACAAGTTTTACATACATAAATTAGTTTTGATCTTTGGAAAGGAAAGGTGAAAGACTAATCCCCTACATAAAAGGACTATCGAAAACGACGTCTTGTTTTTGGATGATTATTTTGCATCTTTCCAAGTCGTAGCGAAGCCGTATTATGAAGAGGGGAACTAGATTGAAAAGATTAAGTTCAGACCATCCACCATAAAAACATCTCCCGGAATCATCTGAAAACATCAAATTACATCAAGTTTTCCATATTCTAGGTCCGGACGGTCTAGCCTGGACCTGGGTCCAACCCCTCCTGGTATTCAGTCATTTTATCTCTAGACATGCCCTCAAAATAAAACAGGGACATGGCCCGGACGGTCCGGCCTGTCAGACAAGCTTGAAGACAGCATGACGACGACTTTTCTTGGCAGACCTTTATATACCTTTCTTCTTCGTTGGAAGGGTACAATTTCGGGATTCCCTTTTCCTTTGCCATTCTTGAGATCTGAAATTTCGATTCATCTCATTCCTCCACTCGATCTTGTGAATCTTTGAGGGAGAGAGATGAACCTAGATCTACATTTCAATCCAAATAAAAATTGATTTCCCATTTTGAGTAAGCTTGTTCTTATTACTCTTGAATTTGTGGGTAACCCTAAATGGTTCGTGTTGCATTGAGAGCTTCCGGTGTGTGGAAGTCGTCAAGAAGTTTGTAAACGTGCGAGAATCACCTCAATATCCCGCTTAGTGGAATGGGTCTCACTTGGTTTATTGTGTTCGCAACAACTTTGTTCCCATGAATCGACAACATGGTTCTGTTGCGATATCTGGGCATCTTGTTTGGACGTGGAAAATGTTGATGAATTTGCTCGGGATAAGAAAAATTAATGTTTGCTCGAGTTGTTGAGTTTCAAGAGAAGTGGATGCTCCAATTAGGAAACCCAAATAAACCGATCAAACCATTCTATGTTGGTACTCGCTTGTCTATGCTCGTTGTACGTTCCCTCCAAATTCTCCATGTGTTTTTTCTGTTGGTTTATTTGAGCTTCTCGACCACCTCACCGCCAGTTCTAAAATGTTCTTTCCCTCTTGTGTAAATAATATGTGGACCATTTATACTCCCCCGTCTTCTTGATTCCATGAACATGTCATGAAATATTCACTTCCGTGGACATGCTATATGTGTCTATGAGGACTTCGAACTTGCCATAGCTATAGATAGGAACCTCACATTGGAGCCGAATATGTTGAAAAGATGTGCAAAATTTCAACCTAAGCTCACAAAAATCGTTGAGAAGATGCACAATCACCTGACAGATTCAATTCCCGTGTTTCCCATGCTAGTACCAATACCAAGGCAGTACTTTAGATCTCATAAATCATATGAAAACCTTGCTGCATCGCAATACTACCACGCCTCCGAGGTCTAAAGCTTCATTTACAAGCGGATGAGTAATGCCATCATATTGTTTACTCTAAGCTCCGCGAAAATTAGCACTATCTCATGCCTGCCACTCTTCCAATTTCAGCCAAGCCATATTGAAGGTATGATGTATGTGCAGCGTGAATGTGCTTTCCTGCTACTTAATTGTTCATAAAATGCTCGTGTGCAACATGATTTCATATAAATAGTGATCCACACAAACTTCCTATAAAGTCTTCTCCATGTCATAGCCAACCGATTGACGATTAGCATGCTTGACGAATGATCTTTAGTTCTTCACCATTCCAAAGGTGATTGACAACCTCAGCACATGCAACCTCCAAATCAGATATGAAGTATAATTGATTCACAGAGATTTTCATACTGCATCTTCTATTTCCTTTTTCTCATTGGAAAAACCTCCCGCTTAATGTTCGGCCGTATGTTGGGTGATGTACATTTCAACCGGCTACATAAATAAACAACTTGCCACGAGGAGTGCGTGTTACTAATGTCGTCCTGAAACATGCTCAGCTAATTTACACGACATGTCCCGAAAACGTTCCTCGACAGGCGCCACTAAGTATGAAGTATTGAGACGCTGCAAAAATATTGGAATCAAATGGTAGACTTTGATTCATCAATCTCGGTTTCTCGTCCATGGCGGAATCATGGAATCATTCGGGCTTTCCTGCAGCTTCCATCATTGCCTTTGCTTTGATCAGCTTCTCAATCTGCCTCACAATCTGAAGAGAAAACATCAAAATTTCCCACTGTCATCATTAGTTTTCTGTGAAATTATTAAGAAAATACGTCCATTCAGTTGCAGCTATTTGTGTTTCATCCAATATACAAAATAAAATTAATGTTACAGTTCTGTCTATGATGCTCATATCACTCACCTCAAGACCATGTCCTCTAGGTTCAAAGAGTCGATACTGCCGTAGCCTAGTTGAGAAGCCACATCTGGAAGGTGTTCAATTCAAAAGCATGTTAACAGGATTTCCCCAACTGCAGAAATATGTCATCTATGTTAAAATTGAAGAAATGCTGCTGGAAGTTATCTGCTTACTTTGCACTGAAACAGTCACATCAGAAACTGCATAGCGCTCTTTCAGATTATCATAACGCTGACGGAGCTTCCCCATGGCCTGTGAGCATGAGATCGCTACTGTGATTAGCTAGATTCGCAAGCCAGTAAACAGGTAATATTGACATCGGTTTCAGGCTAAGATTGACATGGACCCGTCAGAAAGAAACAACTAATGTGAAAACAAAGGGCAGGGTCTTATTGCTAAAGGATTCTCCTTTTTAAGCAAATGCAAGGTATCATATAGCCTATTCTTCAAACGGTGGATTGAATAGCAAGTCCGCATTAATACAAGCATGCTCCAGTCTGATGCAAATATGTGCAATAACCATGATGAAATCACAATGAAGCTACATCATGGAGTCTACATTCTAAATTCACACTTGCCGCATCATAGTTTGAATGCATTTTTTAGGGATGGATTAACTAGACTGTTGTTTAAGAAGCAGGGAAGAGTCAAAATAAAAGATGACCCATTCAGTGTGGCTGCTGAATCTGAATCGCAGTTCTGCTGTAATATATAGGATATCTAGGTTACTATGTCTTGAGTAACATGAATAACTGCATCATAAAGAGGATGATGTAGTCTGAAGTAGAAAGAATGGGAACCTTGGAAAATGAATCTGGGTCTGAAATAGCATGTGCCCCCATGCTCTTCAGCATATCGTTGGCCGCTAGCTCGAGAGGAACGTCGATCCAGATGGAGACCCCGTGCCTCAGCAGCCCTCTTGAGAGTAGACAAAAACATGAGAGAACCTCCAATCAGACAAATGTACATACACTCCATGGGTGCTGACAGAAGAGACGGCGAAGGCACGAGAGGCGTATACATACAGGTTGGTGGAGTTTATGACAGCGCCGTCACCACAGCAGAGCACGAGGCTGCCCATGGACGTGAGCTGCTTCAGCCCTTCAATCTGCCAGACAATTGCAGACAGAATGTCATAGGATCAAATCTATAAATCGATTAAAGGGAGTATTCATGTATTTTCTAACCAATTTGTATTTCAGGGTTGTAATAACCCCAGGACAGGTTCAGGGGGTGGGGTACTATGAACTTGTCTGATTTGACAGGGAGGATGTGCATATACTAATAGAGAGAGCTCCTCGACTTCGAGGTAGCCCTTCTCGTCGGACTCCCGGAAGGTGGCGAGGGCGTCCTTGCCGCCGAGGACGTCCTCCAGCAGGTCCTCACTGCAGAGGTAGCGGTATATGATGGAGTTGGCCAGGAGCTTAGCGATGTTGCGCTTTGCGTTGCAGTGCGTCCCTGCGACAAGAGGATTCACACATTCAGTTAAACGTCACTTCCAACCTGATTTGCCAAGATTTCCCATGGGAGAGCAGCATACAGACCGACAATGTATATGGGCGTCTTCCTGAAATCGCCGACGGCCTCCGCGGTTTTCCTCTGGATCAACATTCCAAAATCATTTGTTCATACCACGACTAGTAGATGGGTGAACGCGAAAAGAGAGAATGCATATAGCGAGGAACGCACGAGCAGGTCGACGGACGGGTTGAGCTCCTCCAGGGTCAATTCGGTGGCTGCCGGAATCCAATCCAATACTCAATCTCTCTGTTAAGAAAATCATCTGCAAGGAAGGAAGGATTGGGGATAGGGACCTGGGAGGGCGCGAAGACGACGACGGGCAGAGCCCCGCCTGGCGGAGAAGAACGGCTGCCGCTGCGGCTTGGGGTTGGGGGAGGAGGAGACGGAGGGCGAGAAGAAGGCCGTCGCCGCCCGCATCATCGCCGTCGCCATTGCCGCCTCTGCTCTCTCTCTCTCTCTCGCCTCGGGTTATCCGCGCCACCCACGAAGCTAAGGAGGGAGTCAGGGAGAAGAAAGATATCTCGGCCGCTGGTGCGGGAATGGACGGTGCGTGATCGACTGACTCCTTGGTCCCACGTTTCAGTGACCCGACCTGGCCACCGAACCCTTCTATATAATGCCGGCTCAAGTCCAGTCCAGGCTAGGGTTCCGTCTCCTTTCTCTTTGCACCCGCCGCCGCCAGAGCAATCTCATCTCTTGTTGGTCCGTGGCTAATTGCGCCATTGATGCTCGATCGTTCCTCTTTTTAGGAAGAGATCTTTGTTTGTTTCATCTGAATCTGATTTACCGCATTCGGTGTTGCTTTTTGTGTGAATTTTATGTTGGGAGGAATGGTGTGATGATTTCTTACAGATTTGCAGAAGCATCATGTGCATTACATCTCATCCACACGAGATTTCTGACCATTCCTCCCCTGTTCAGTAACATCGTTCTCTAGATACTTTCGAAGTGTTTATGATCTGCTCCACTTGGATGATTTTATCTCTTTCACTTGGTTTTGGCTGCTTGCAATGCCCAAGGGACAGACTAGAACTACGAATTCATGCATTGCGTTAGAAAACGATGCTCAGCCTGCAGACTGAAAACTGGATATGCTGTCATCTGAAATCGAAACAAAACACATCAAATCCACATTCTGCTGATCATTGCAGCTTCTCTTGGGTTGTTCAGGGCACGAAATTGATTTAAAACGTTGATGGTTAACATATACAGTATATGACATGAATTTTCACCGATCCATGTATGTGAATCAGTACAGTAGTGTATATCCATCACAGGTACCTCTGGTGCAACAGGCTTTGCAAGAACCGAGAATGAAATCAGAGAATTAAATGAAAATACTTCACCCCAGCAGCAGGAATCGTCAAAATAAACGATCCACTCATTGCAGATTCAGCACTCTAGCACCTCCCTCCGCTCACAAAATTGGCTCCACTACACTCTTCTGCGCCGTGTGTGGGATGAGGCAATTATGCCAGTCAACCATTGCATCGGCTACATGTGCTTGTACCTGTCAATGCCATGAAAATAACATTGCCAATCATATCGGATCATGAAATAAACTACATCAGAAATTGCAGGCATAAAGCAGTGGTCATTGGCCAGTTCTAAGGCGAAAAATCACAAAATTGAGCAACATACTATACTATCATAGTAGGTGGTGAGATATGGGGATATCATCGTGGAATGCAGCTGCACGGCCATCCTAGTTCATTTCGATGGTCAACAAGCGCATAGATTTCAAAAATGAGGGTTGAAAAGTTGTGTAGATTGTTTGATTCAGGAGAATTAAGAAAAGCATATTTATACATCAAGAAGATTTTAATTGCTACAGATTGCCTTGTTGTCTCTCAGGAGATTAATGAAGGCAGTAAATCATCTTATACCTCAATCCTGATGGACATTGCAGAGAGACGCCCGTCACTTTGAGAACCCTAGAATTATATATGAAAATAGATCGATGAACTTTGAAGCTCATAGTCTAGCTAGAAGCGTTGTTACATTAGAACCCGGCCTGCATGTCTGGTTCGGAGACTCCTAAGTCCTAATCCTATTCTTGTACCAACAAACATTATTAATTGATAAAGAAGGATCTGATGCTCAATTTTTTTTAAGAAAAGCACAAAAATACTACTCCATAATCATGGCCAGATCAAAGTCAAGCCAATCAAAAATTAACATTTTTTGTGTGAAATTCATAAAAAATTAACTTAGAGCACGTTTATGTATGTTTCTTTTTGCTGGAGATACGCATGTCACCCTAGTTTTTCCATGTTTAGGAATTTAACTGACATGCCTAAGTGAATTTTAGAGTTTGGTTTTGAAAGTGGGATCAAACAAAAATCCATTTGCTCCACTCTTTTGAATCAATATTGGAACACCAAAGCAAATAAGTGAGATTGTTCTGCTTTTACTCCACTTTATTCCTATAAATCGAATAAGCCTAACCACATGGCAAATGTGGCCGTGTGGGCAGCTAACCTAGAAAGCGAAATATTAGATAAAAAGCCACAAAAAATTTATGCAGGCTGACTGCGTTGCCATCTTGAACCTGACACACAAAAGAAGAAACTTGCCATGCCCCAAGCTTCAAAAGGATCAACCTTTCATTGGTGAAAAAATTAAGAAACCCTGCCTTGGATGAGAGTGGATTTTTGGAACCCGGGCTACATGGAGTATGTTTGTTTGAAAAAATCGAAAATGATATTTTTTGAGTTTCCAAACATCACGAAAACAATCACAGATGTAGATACTGTCGAGATCTACAATGGTGCAAAATTTTACGTTAAAATCCGTTATATTTAGGCTGTATAAAAAAGACAAATCGGTAAAATTTCAAATTTTGAAATTGTGTATTGTTCACCATCAAGATCCACCCCTTTGTCTTTTTTTGTGCAGCCCAAAATATAACGAATTTGGAGTTGAAAATTTACTCGATTGTAGATCCCAACAATATCTACATCTTGGTAATTTTTTGAAGATTTTTGGAAACCAAAAATGTCTATAATAGCGGGCACCATGTAGCCCAGGCTCTATTTTAGGTTTTCGTGCCTTGGATCACCTTTAAAAACACGAGCAATATCTCTATTGACAAGGAAGGGAACAGAACAACGTGCTACATGAAACATCACCTTATTTCATTAAGTTCCTTTTATTTTTCTTTACTTTTGCTGTGTCCAGAACTCCAGATGAGCTTTTACTTCTACTTGTACAATCTTACAGTCAAGAGGCAAAAAGGAGCAAAAAAATAAGGTTACAAAATGGTGGTCATAATCACTCAGAAACCAGTGCGCCGGTTTTAGAGTACACACAGCACACGCAAAAAACGTATATGGTCCGTAAATTAGACAACACACTCCAAAGACAAGACTTCTAAAAGACAGTATCTCACCATCTATCTATCAACCTGACAATCAGCACAAGCCGTGTCTCGTGGCATGAATCGAGTTCAAGGTTTACGTGGATAAGCTGGGCGCCAGTGCTTGTGGCTTCCCTCTGCCCATTGAGAACCCACGACTGCCATCTGGCATTCGTGGCCCTGGATGCGGTTTGTTAGCTCCTGCCAGTGGCGGCGACTGTGTCTGATGCTGCTCTGTCTTGACTGCGTGACTAGATGGCGGGGTTCCGACAGGATGAGCACCACCCCGGTTGTTACCTTGATTGTTGCTGTTTTGGTGATGGTGCTGAGGATGGTTGTTGTTGTTGTTGTGGTATTGATTGTTGTTATTGTTATGGTAGCCACGCCCTCGGCCTCTGCCCCCACGTCCACGGCCTCTGCCACGCCCTCGGCCCATATCACCAGTGCTCTCCTCAGGCTACAAAATCAATCGATTTCAGGTCAATGGAGAAAAGTCCCTTCAAACAAGCTTGGGAGGTACTAAAACAGACAGTCGATTAAATTTCAGAAACTTTCCAGTCACAATTCAAACAAAAACAGCTATACCTTGTAGAGCGATGTACTACTGAAACTAAATGAAAGTACCAAGCTGAAGTATTCTGGCACTAGCTGGTGGGCAGCTAACAAAACTACAACACAGAAACTGCTCTCAAATTGGGCCTATGTTTGGAAATATGTTGGCAATGATACTTTTTATGTTGTTTAGAGAAGTGATCATAGTATCAATGATCTTAATGTCTTGCGAAGAAGAGATGAACGGTTACTGCGAGTGCTTACTCATATATGCTAAACAGAGACATGATAATGAGGCTAAACATGATAAAAGATTATTAAATCTGCATGCACATCTTAACCAAACAAGATTGGAAAAAAAGATGATCTCATGTTCAGAAGAAACAGAGGGAGTCACTTACAATGTGCTCTCCTAGTGCATCTGAAGGTTGAGGTGTTTCTTCTGAATGCTTATCATTTGGTTGATCAGAAGTGGAAACATCCTCCTCACCATGTACATCAGTTTCATGCCCAATCTTTTTACCTTTGCCTCCTTTAGCCTATAATGCAAAAAACATTATGATGTTCAAAAATAGTTTTTCTTTTGCAACAGGCAAGCAAATGAAAGAAACGATTGTTAACATACATTAAACTAGTTCTACAATAGTCAAACAAATTTGTAAAAGTGCTGTTTATGTAAGTTAGTATGCTATCAAATAATATATCAAATTTACTATTCTTCCTAATAGATCACAACTGAAATAAAAGGGGCAACATTTGAAGTTTGAACATACAGTAGGGTGGTGTGGAAACAAAAAGGAGGTGGACCACTCATGTTACTAATTATTAATAGTAAAATATGCCTTGTTAACACCGAAAGGTTCATGATTTCGATTCAAATGCATGTCGAAAATATTTTTGTATGTTATAATTTCTGAAAAGCAGTTGCTTTTGTGTTGATGTTTATAAGCTAAATTTACAATTCCGAAGACGTTAAGCACATGAAATCTTGCGTTGGCGGCACATCCAACAAAGATGGAAAAATGTTATGGTGATATTTTATACGGACATAGTTATATCCAGAATTAGTATAAAACAGAGTTGTAAGTTTTAAAAGTAGAGGAAACTCCTTCCGTAAAGCAACGCCGATCTTTGAAAAAAGAATGTTGAGCCAAAAAGAATTGGAGTTGCTAGAATGAACTCTTGAACTTACCAGTGAACAGTTCAAGTCAGGCACATCTTTATTTCACATCCATAACCTCAGGTGGCTCAAACCCGGTTTTAGAATTGTGAAAAAACAGACTATGATGCAATTTAGCTTGTGAAAAAATACAGCCACAATTCAGCGGTAGCTGGTTTGGAATGATCTGTGCATGAATTTCCCTACCATACTTCCATTTTGTTCCTTGACACAAATGATTGTGTCAACTGGTGATGGATGCCAATGTAAAGTAAATAATTGTAGTCTCATTATGACAGTCATCATAGAGATGTCAGGAGGGTTCGAAATGGACAGCGCTGAGCCACTAACACTGAGGGAGCATGAAGACCAAACAAGATTTCCTTATAACGGACTCGCAACAATCTTTTCTGGAGAGCAAATCTGAAGTGTATCTTTTTTATAAGGGGACAAGTGGTATTCCCTTATATTTTACTAATTCAATTATTGCCGATTCACAACCCTCCATATGTTCCAATGAAATAAGATGTTATTTTGGGCCAACTAGGGTATGATCGGTCCATAAGTACATGATCACAGTACATAAGGATCACCGGATCAGTTATTAAATCATGGTCAGCTCCCACACATTGTGGGGTCTGGAGAAGGGAATTTCTAGGCAGCCTTTCCCTTGCACATGAAGCTATTTTCGTGGTAAATCAAGCAAAGCTGCCAGAAAAATAGCTTCATGGGCAGCAAAATCAATTAGAGTATTGGAAACCCAATTTGATGCTCAATGGGTACCCTAGCCAGTAGCCAAAACAGGATGGAGGAGCATAACAATGAGGATAACCGACGATTTCATCACTTAACCCCATCTTCATGAGTCAACACTATATGATTATATGCAAAAACATGCTTGCTACAGAAGCTTATGTGTGCCATGATGGAGCCCAGTTGGTACAACATGAATATCTAGTTGTGGCAATTGAGACAGATTGCCAGCTTTGGCTTCGTTGTGGAGAACGAAGAGAATCATAGGGCAAGCATTTTACGATTCTCAACCAGATCAAATTTGGACATTGTTTTTGTGAGACAGGAGGTGAATGCGGCAGTTCAGTCCTTAGCAAAATTTGTTCCGCTGTCACAGCCAGACTGTCTAGCTGTCCCAGGATTTGATCTTGGTAACCCGGTGTATCTAGTGTGACCTTAATTCGCTGATCAATTACTCCCTCCGTATCAAAATATAAGATGTTTTAGCATGTTTGGACCCAACATATATAAATATTGATTCTTATAAGAAGAAAGGAGTCTTCCTAAACACTCTTTAATCATAGTTCCTAGTAGCAATGCACGTAGGTAAGCTGAGCAATAAGAAATCAGAAAAACGATGCACTATTAATGCATCTTTCCAAATGCAAATGGAGGCAATTCACATTTGCAAAATAATAGAATCATGTGTATACGAAATAAAGTTTGTACAGATGCTTCATTCATATAGCCTCATCGTAATCGGATGACTTGAGATATTATGGCAAGTACTTGTCGTCATAAGGTTTGTACAAGCAGTTAAGCGCCAGAACTATCTCATGTCCAATTGATTAAACCCAATGTATGGTTACCAATTTACCATGCAAGAATTCAACAGCCGAACTCTAAGCCCGCTTCTCCAGTTCCTCTCATCATTAAGCACCACAATCTGTGTCAGATGAAGCGACATCATTGGTAATACGTATATAAGTTATGATGCTATTGAAAAGGGGCGTGCAAAGATAAATACCGCTTTCTCAGCATCCTCAATAGTATCATACTCAACAAAAGCGTGCAGCTGCCATGAGGGAAAAATTATTAGTTTGACGTACATCAATCAGCAAAAGGTGCACCAACGCGCAACAAGGCAATGATGAAAACTGAGGCTATGATAGTCGAACTGCTTAAAATATGATCATTCATATGAACAGATCTTGCAATTTTTGGTCCATGTGTGGCGTCTGAAGCTATGCTGCGTAACACAGACAAAATTATTGGAATTGGTTTCCTCTACGTATCTAGGGTTTGCGGAGACGCTGGGGAGAAAGAGGGGTGCACGACTGTGCACCCTGATGCCCTGGTGGGAGGGCAATGTACAGGTAATAACTCTTCTAAACCGGTACGTGTACCTTTTATAAGGATGCATTTTCCTCTAATAAAGTTATCACTATTATGAACATACAAAACGGTAATCTTATCCAACTAATCTTTAAAACTAATTTAACTGGCCTAATTTATTGGAATGGAGATAGGCTATTTAATAGGCCTAGCGCCCACCCCTATTCGGCTATTCCTCAACAAGACAGTTTCCTAAGCAAGTAAGCATGCTGCATGCTGGTGCTGAATGCATGCAACCATATAGAACATTCACGAAAATCAAATATTTTTACTAATCTAATATACCTATAAGGAACACATGCACACATCTGACCCCTACTTTACATCAAAGGAACATATATTGTACTCAAGTTAGTCCAAGCTGTCCAAGGATGAAAGATTGAGTGGATCAGCAATATTTACCCATACAACCATTAGAACACAGCTCCATTAAGGATAGACAATAATATTTGAGTGCTAGAAACACGAATAATAATTACCTTGTTGGCGAAAAGCATATCTAGTTTAGCAGATCGATTAGTAACTGGACCAGTGCCAGTTGGTGTCTGTGGATAGCATGTTCGGATTGTCTTTACACTGCAACATGGCAAAACAGGAATCAACATACAAATATGAGGCAGTTTTCTCACGACTGAAACGGAATAGCTGCACTTTATATCGACCTAGATTAACTATTACCTGCCAACAGATGAGAAAATCTTCATAAGGTTTTGGTAACAATGATCATCTGGAAGATTTTCTGCAACAACAATTCGGGCCTACAAAACACGCGAAGTTTTTCTTACTATAGTCTAGCATATATTTAATCCATAAAAGGAGGACGGGAAAACTCAAGCATATGGATGTCGCATGCAATGCATAAAGGGCTCATAATTACCTGGAGTTCTTCTAAATCTGATTCTGTAAATGGTTGTTCACGCTTTACTCTGTTTCCATCTTCACTAACGACCTGCACATATAACCAGACAATTATATTTTATTTTTTTTGTAGAAAATGGAAGCTTCATTGCCCCCGGCCTCTGCACCAACTAAGGATGCATACACATCATTACAAAACTGATAAAATTATATATGTAACCAAGGTCATAATCACATGAATTTGCAGAGATAAGACAAACAAGCAGGAGTAGAGACGGTCCGACTAAACTTATTCCTATGACCTATGAATGATAGTACCCTCTCAATGAATTACCTCAGACAAAAATAAAAGTACATTTTGAGATCTGACTGCAATGTACAACAGAATTAGTATAGAACTTACAAGCTTTGATGATGTCCGAAGAGCTGAAGTAAGCATTGAATTACTTTGCAACAAAGACTTAATTTTCTTAAAGGAAGCAACAACTGACATTGGCACTGCATTGAGTGAGAATGTAAATCAGTTTGCCACATATAACTTGAAAACTGGTACCAGATTATATTTGTTTGTTCAAGTACTGAAGAAAGTAAAAAAAAAATCATAGTAGGCGCAACCTGATTACACGGGTTTTTTATCAACAAAGTAAACAAAACTACCATATGGAAGTCACGGTTTTCATACGAGAGATGTCAGTAGCATATAGAGAATTTTTTTTCTGATAAATATGGCAACCATTGTCCTGTTAATAAGTTTGCTAGAAGCTGGTAGAAGATAATACTAAAACATGCATCATTAAAAAAATAAACTAAACATAAACGACCCGTGAAAAGTAATCAATTGTACATGCATGATAAGATATAAAAAAAATATGTATTTCTATTTCAATTGATGTTAAATTAACTATCGAGTCTAATCCATTGACAGGCCTTAATAAATAAATGTACCTAATTCCTGATTAGATTTAGGAAATTTGAAAGACAAACTGTATCTAAACATGAGAAACGTAAGATACTATGTAAAAACTCATGCATGGCATCTTTTTAAAAAGATAAATAAGAAGATATATTCTACAGTATTAAATACATGATATGAAAAAAACGTGTGTACCGTCTAGGGAATTAACGGAAAAGTAGCATGGATAATATATCCAGTTACTGACTTTGGAAGCCTATTTTCATTCTCACGCTTTAAAGTAGCAAGGCCTATTTTGTTTCTACTGATGGAACAGAAAGCTGAAGTGGTGACATCCATCTTTCAGAATAAATTATACGGTCAACACCAGGTATCAGTATGATAAATTCGCATTAAAATCTCGCGAAATGACTTGAGATGCAAGCACACAACTCACCGTATCCTTCGGGATCCTTAGAAATAAACCTCATCAAATGTTCTGTCGTGGCCAGATTTATATCACTGAAGTAATACTCCACCTACAAGGTTTAAATTTATGAAATAAGATTCTCAGTAAAACAAAACACCACAAGACTGAAATGCCAAAGATAGTTAAACAATCTATTTAGAAGAGTGGTAACGTTTTTTAGCTTAGAAGAGCAGTAACTTAACTGAATCTCAGTTTCAAGTCAAGATGCTACCCACAATACGCAGGTATTTAAACGACATGATTGCCCCCATGAAACTCCACTCGGTCGTGTAGAACTTGACTATGCAAACGTGTATGTAATAGTATACAGCTACAACACTAACTTCGATACCAGTAAGAGCAGAGAGCTTGATATCAAAACATACATCTAATTTCATGCAGACCCATCCAAAAATAGCTGAAAGAGCGGAGAACTGTTCCGTGATCTACTGAAGCAGCAACACGTCTAGAAACGTGTCTATTGGTGTCTGACTATGCAGTTACAAGAAACGTAGCCATTAATTTTGTTTTCCCCGATCTAGTTACACCGAACCGGAAATCGAGCAATACTACAAACGACAAGAGGGGGCATCAAACAAACCTACCTGCTTTGTGATCTTGTGCAGCGCGTCGTCCGAAGTGAGTTCCCTCTCCCTACCCTGCTGCTGCGGCTGGACCTGCGGCGTCACGGGCAGCTCGGCCCCCAGCTCGAGCTCAGGCACGGCACCGAACCCCGCCCCACCACCAGCACCGACAGCCGTGTAATACTCGAACGGCGGCGGGGGCGGGGCGACGAAGAAGGACGCGGGGGGCGGCGGAGGCGGGCCGGCGAAGACGCGGATCACGGCGGGCGGCTGCTGCTGCAGCGGCGCGGGCGGGCGCGGCACGAACTCGGGCGCCTGCGCGTTGAGGCGGCTGGCGGAGCTGCTCCGGGAGAGCGCCCCCGGCGGCAGCGGCTCGTCCCCCGCCGCCGGATCCTGCTGCGACATCGGAGCTAGCTAGGGTTTCGGCGCTAGTAGCAGCAGCAGCAGCAGCTTAAGCTGCGGAGGGTAGCAGAGTGGCGGTGGCAGTAGTTAGTAGCGGCGGGGTGGTAAGCTGATTTGAGTGAGGGCGGGCGCGGCGGAGAAGTGGAGATTCTCGGAGGCCGCGCGGGCGCCGGCGAGGTGGGATATTTATTTGGGCGCGGGCGACAGACAAGCGCAGGCTTCCACGGGGGGATCCGGCGCCGCGGCCACGCTCCGGCTCCGATCGGAGGGGGAGGTGGCTGGTCTGGGGGCTGCGTGGACCGGGTCTATGGTCCGGCTAGTTGTCGGGCGCTGTTCTGCTCGGATTTCTGGCGTTGGTGCGGCTCTCGGTCTATGGTCCGGGCGTAGGGAGGGAGAGATAGACTGGGAAGTGGGGCCGGGAGGTCGCAGCGGGGGGATTGCATCGAGGCGGACCGCACTGGTGGGGTGTCGTGTCCTTCCTCCGTATGATATGATTCCTCCCGTGCGCCAGCAAAATCCCCCCCGTATTCGGAAGCTGGGCAACGGACGCATCGTCGTCTCGTCACTACCAGTGGATCACCAATGGGCGTGTCCTGTTTCTCTGTCCGCCAACTCTTTGCCATGCTCAAGTATCGCAAGAAATCCTCTTCGTTTCTACTTTTGCTTCTCTCATCTCTCTTCCCTCGTTTACTAGTTGCTCTTTTTGTCGACCTACGGTCACTTCCGTGTTTTTTCTGCCACATCTGGCATTTTTTGTCTAACTATATATGACACATCAAAAACTATTTTCAGATCTGTCCTCTCATGATTGGCGCCAAACTAGTGTATGTCACCCTCCTCGGCGTGACAAGTTCAACGTCATCCTCCTCGGCGCATGGCAGTACTCTGAATTTCGGTCGACGGATTTGACGTAATTCTTGATGGCGTCGAACTTGAGACATAACCCTACCTGTTTTCTTCCCCACCTCACTTGGTCTGGATCTGTTTGGTTCCCGACCGTGCTTTGTCAAGCCAAGATTTGGCAATTATGTGATTGATTTTGAAACTTGGTAAGCCTGCGTCCCGAATTGAAAAGTAGCCTACGATTTTACAGCACTTTTTGTTTGACTGGATGAGTTGACAAGTCAATCATGGCTCCTCCAACATTGAGCCTCCGCTAAAGGGAAAATATCTACTCCCTCCGTTCATAATTAATTAATTTCTATTTGCCCACATATGGATGTATCTAGACATATTACAAGTATAGATACGTCCACATTTGGATAAATGGAAGTCAATTAATTTAGAACGGAGGGAGTAAAAAAAACGACCCAAATTGATCGACAAAGGTTTCGCTTCAAGCAAGGGAAGAATGATGCTGTACAAGAAACACCTGCAAATTCATTTCATCATCATCTCACTTGTCGCAAAACATCTCCTGGTCAGCCAGGCAACTCGGTGGAACAACCTCTCCACACGCGACACCATGCGCATTCCGGCAGAGCGACTCGGCTGCTCGCCGCTGCTTCACGTAGCTCAGCCGGACGTTACGCACGGCGATTCCGGTGCACGGCCGGCTCGGGCTACAGTCGAACCGCACGGCCACCGGCGTCGCCGACGTCCCCTCGACGTTCATGTATGAGACGTTGGTGATCTTGATCCCCGATCCCTGAAACAGCACACACGTTGGTGATCTTGAATTCACCGGAAATTCAGTGTTGACACATCGTTGGGCACGGTACCTCGGTGGGGCAGCTGACATTGCCGGGGCAGTACTTCTGGTCGACGATGATCGGGTTAGAGACGTTCCTCATGACGACGTCGGAGAACGCTACACCGTCGACGAGCCCGCTGTTGGCCTTCGCCCACGTCTTGATCCGCAGCCCGTTGGTCGTCCCGGCGAGCGTCACAGCCTTCACGGTGATGTTCCGCACGGCCACCTGCTCCGGCGTGTCGCCTAGGCTTCCGATACTGACACACACACACCACGCAGAGCAGATTGATGAGTATACAGCGATGAGCAAACAAGACAACCGACGGGCGAAATTCCACTCGCCTGATGCCGTGCCCCGGGCCGCAGCTGACGCCCTGGATCCAGACGTCCGACGAGCCCTCGACCATGGAGATGCAGTCGTCCCCGGTGCCGATCTTGGCGTTCCGGATGGTCACGCCGCTGGACTGCTTGACGTGGATGCCGTCCGTGTTGGGGCCGTCCCCCGGCGCCGACACCACCGCGTCCACGATCGCCACGCCGGCGCTCGCCTGGACCGTCACGTGGATGCCGGCGCTGTTCAGCGACGTCAGGCCGCGGATCAGCACGTTCCTAGACCGGTAGATAGTCAACGACTGTGTTGTGTTCAGTCAACGACAATGTTATAAAATTATCGACTCACAGTTCGTTTCTTTTCACTGAATGAAAGAAAACACCTACTGACTGACCCTGGTGGCGGCGGGGCAAGACGAGCGTGCCGTCCAGCGTGCCGCCGTTGACGGACACCCCGTCCACGTTCTGGAACACGATCCAGAGCTGCACGCCGGCGTACGGCGTGGGCGCGAGCACCGTGCCCGCGATGTCCACGGACACCGCGCCGCTCCGGCACGGCCCGCCGAACCTCGCCCTGGACACCAAGAACTCGCCTGCCGGCACGAACACCCCGGCCGAGTCCTCCGCCGCGCACGCCGCGGCCCACGCGCTGACGAATGCGCTCGCGCAGTCCATGCGGCCGTCGACGACGCTGTAGGACGGCGCGGCGCCTCTCGCCAGGATGGCGAGTGACGCGAACAGGTGGGCTAGGAGGGCAAGGTCGCTGCGGCGTGGCGGCATTGTGCAGTAGATGCGTGTTGTTGGTGGATTGCTACGAGTTTCCGTTCCGAATGCACATTGCTAGGAGTTGTGTTAAGCAACAATGGTACTAGGGTTAGGTTCCTAAAAGAAGCACCATTGATTAAGTTCCTAAGATCATCCATGTCACTACATCATGTCATTCACACCAAGTAGGAGTATGTCACTACAGAAATCGCTAGGCTGCAGCTTCCGTAAGGGAGACAGAGGGCTGGTCAGTAGGGGTGCTGCCCCCTGAGACCATTGATTTGCTCCAAAAACTTATATAAACAGTGCATGACTTATTGACTTCAAATTTCTGCTCTAACCAGCCCCCCTCAACATCCAACATTACACAATCCTGGCTCCGCCTGAAGCAGCTTCCATACAAGCAAAATCCTTGTCACTAAATCCTGTACACAATCAGTCGCTGCTCGGAACGGATCGACCAAATGAGGCATTCGATCTCACTCTCTTCTATAGTGGGCAGAACTCTATCCAGTGAGAAACTTATTCAGTATTGTTCCCGACACCTCCCATTCCTGCGTGTTTCTCTTCAATTAGTCCCTAATTCTCTTTTTCGATCCATTCATGTGATAATCACTAACTTGGATCTGTAATTGATCTAGCGCTGCCAACACTTAAGTAAAGTGGAAGAGATGTGACTTTCTATTCATGTTCGGACAAACGTCTATATATAAGGGTAAGAACATATTCACGTGACCGATGGCTAGTGGAGGATTAGTTTTTTTTTCTTTCAAGACCTGAATGCGCATGAGCTACCGTAGGTGTGCTAGTGACATTTTAATTTATTGTGCACAACACATTTTGGGTCGATATGTTGTGCCAACATAACATGTACTACTATTGTGTGCTTACGGCCGAGAATTTTTTACTTTAATCACTCCACAACGTCTAGGTGCAGGCTAATTAGTCCATACATCCTAGGATGGGGATATCGACTAATTAGTCCATACAGTTGACTATGTATTCTTTGCTTTTACGTACATCCTTACAGGAGCATCCTTTAGCAACATCCCATTTTTCAAGTTTATTATTTAAGGAACATCTCATTCAAGTTTGAGGTTGGTTCGCTTATTTCACTCAAAAAACACTGAATAGGAAAATAATATTTGGCTGGAAGTGCACATGCTATTTTAGAACACTGAGGATACTCTCCTGCTGCACATATGAGTTAAAACAAAACAAAAAATACTAAAGAAAAAATGAAGAATTCGCAACAATTGGAGGTTTTTTTTTAGGTTAGCCACAAATGGATAGAGGCGTAGAATATTGATCCTAGTTCCACTCGGTTTGACGTGTGTATGCACTTACACAAGTTCTACTCGTACCCGTTCGTGTAACTGTTTGCCCACATGTTTGAATTCTTGTTCAAAATCTCAAGTTTGAATGACAAAAGCATAAAACCAGTCAAACAATAATAATCAGGTGAAGGAAAAGGAAGCCACGAGTTCAATACATAACATGTTTCAGCTGCTCTGTAATCTCGTTTCTCAAATGTTTTATTTCTATACCGCAAAAAATAATTTCGAAGAAGAAAAATTCTCATTTAAATATATTTTCCCTTGCTCACTCGATCCTGGCAGGCATAGACACATAGGGAAGTCGACGTCTCATCCTTGGACAGTAGGGTTGCATCGATAGTTACACGACTGGCTAGTAGGTAAAATGATCATCTACAAAGACAGCAAAATTTCACTTTTGTCAATGACTTGAATCTCAAAATAGTCTTTGGTGTCTCGGACGTGTGGTCAAGTGACGATTGCTGATATCTCACATTCCCATGGTTCTTACTCCCTCCGTTCCAAATTACTCGTCTTCCATTTGTCCACATGTGGATGTATCTATACTTGTAACATGTCTAGATACATCCACATGTGTACAAATGAAAGACAAGTAAATTGGAACGGAGGGAGTACATTTCTATTGTCTCTTCTCTCTTCGTCTACTTGGTATGTGTATGGGATTGTCGCCTATTTGATTTACTAAGCTAGTGCTATCCGAAGATCGTCTACTTGGTATATGTATGGGATTGTCACCTATTTGATTTACTAAGCTAGTGCTACAAACATTATAAAACTAGTTCAACAAATAACTGAAGATTAAATGAAAAATAAATAGCTCACATCTACTCGGGGTAAGATGGAGTGTTTATATGATGGGCAATGACTGCAAAGCATTATTCACGAAAATGAAGGCAGGTATACATTTAATTTTGAGTGTATAGGTGATGAAAAGATTCTCTTCAAATTTTCACCACAATCCACGTATCCAAAACAATTACAAAAGTTTTTTGAAATTTCAAGGTTGTAAAACTTTCTTCTATGGGACCATCGTCGGGCATTTTGCATCACCGACAATCGTTGCCCAAACGTAAAATCTAGTTTAGCTAACACCACCTTACCTCACAGCCTTGACAAATTGCAACCAGACCAGTGATTTGGTTACCAGTCGAAATACCACAGTTACCGACCGGTAACCGGAATTCATAATACCTCTCGGTAAATGAGTTTATTGGACGACATATCCTAAACAGTTAGATTTTAGGCCGGATAATTCCTTCTAAAATCGATTTTAATTTTTTATGTTAACAAGTTTGAAACTAAAATTTTATCTCAGAATCCAGTCTCAATGCAGTTTTTCCACAACTATGAGAATCTCCCCCGCTTATCATGACCGTTGATTTTGCATCCAACGAATGATATTATTCTTACAAATTGATGTATTGATAAAACAAAAAACATGTCACTGCGTTGTTTTTTTGTTAATGCATGTACAGAAATTTCTTTATAGTACACGAATCTAAAAAATAAATTACATAAATCCAGAAATTATTGATAATGCATTGATATTCGAAGATTTATTAATAATTTGTGCACAAATCATAAAGCATTTAAACGTCTCGAGATAAACGGGGGAGATACTCGTAGTTGTGAACTTGCATTTTCCAATCCAGTCTATTAGAATTACCGAAAATAATTACACAATAAAAACCCGAGGACACGATGAGTTGACAAGCCAACTCGTGCAAGCTGACGATGAGCATATATATGTCTAACGACGGTCGGCTATATTTAATTACGGTGGCGGACGACGCCAATAGAATACAGGCATTCTGTAATTTTCATTCCGCTGTCTTATTCATGTTGCCACTTTATGTGACCTATCTTTACTATTAAATGGGAGTCTGCGGCGGTGATGGTACGTTGGTACGTACGTCGTCCCGTTTTCTGCCTTCTCGCCTGCCTTCTCTCGCGAACATATGGGCCAGCAAACGCCACCGGCCCGCTAACCTTTCGCTTCACAGGGAGAAATTCTCTCGAAACCCTCGCTCGTATCGTTCCATCTATGTGCGACCGTGGAGGCGGGTGCTACACCAGGGCTCACCGGTTGCCAGAATTAGCGCGACGGCTCCGCAGCCCCGAGGTCGCCGGCCTCCTACTCCGCGCGATCGTCCGATCCAGGCTTCCTCCTCCGGCGACCGCGACAAGCTGGGCGTTATCCGCGTGACCCCGACGGGCTGAGGTCGCTAGATTCCTCCTCCGGGCGACCGTATGTGCCGGGCTGCCTCCTCTGCGCGACCCCGGAGAGATCGGCTTCTTCCTCCAGGTCGCCAGACTCCTCCTCTGGGCGATCGTCCGTGTTGGGCGGCCTCCTCCGCGCGACCCCGTCGAGATCGGCGTCTTCCTCCTCTGCGGGTCCCAGACAAGTTGGGCGTCTTCCACGTGACCCGGTGAGATCGGACTCCTCCTCCACGCAAACCTAAGAGCTCGGCGTCCGCAGGCTTGCCGTGGCGGTGAAGCATCTGGCGGGCAGCGGCTCCCTCATCCTTGACCGAAGCCTGGTGGCCGCGTCACCGTTCTATACCCCGACGACGCGTGCAGCGGCTCCCTCATCCTCGACACCTGCCTGGTAGGTGCTAACTCGAAGGTCTAATTCCCACCCTAGCTCTTAGATGCATGTTTGATTTCTGAATCCCTTTTTGGGGAGATGGGCACCAGGAGGAATGGGGATGAATGAATGATGCTCATGCCGGCAAGGGCTCCAAGGAGGGGCACCAGCTTCTCTTCTCACATCTGAACTAACGAATGGTGCAACCTAGAAACGGTAGTGTTCTCTCGCAGTTCTTTTCACTTCCAAAATCTGTTTGATAATATTAACTATTCATTCTCCAACTCCAAGACGAGGAATTTTATACGTGTGTTTTTATCTTAACATGTACTCCGTAGTTCTTAACACTGGTTTGCAAATTAGAACTTGGATATGCTCTATTTGAAGGTATACTTATATGTTGAGTAACCATGTATATACACTTGTTCTCCAATTTTTTTTGCTAGCTGGTTTGCTTAGCTGCTTGCTCATCTATCGGTATGTACATGTATTTTCCTACACATTAATTACTGAATATCTGCCTCAACGTTCATTGTCCATCAAATTCTTGGTTTTGACTAAAATCATGCTTATTTTACAGTGATTACTGAGGTTCTAGAATCTACATAATAGAGACAACAAATGACTGGACCGGACTGCAGAGCACATGACACCTATGGCTGCAGGGTACATACTGGTCCAGAGTTTTGAGGGCGTGTGTCGGACCAGCTGTTGCAAGGCGTTCGTGGCCAGTGGCTGGAGGGTGCACGGGGACCCCATTCATTTCGTCTTCTGTACGCACAGGGTCACTGCGACAGGCGCCGCCACCATCTGCTCCTGTACGTGAAGCTGTCAGTACCTTGTGAGGGACTATATTGCGGCACAGAGAGCGTCATACGAACGGATTGCTCTACCTTCCCTGATTGCAGAGGTCACGAAGGTGAGTTTCTTATGGAGAATTTTGACCCGGATGAGTTTGTGGAATGGACAAGGTTACTAAAATTAGGTGCATGCAGTTCAACAGCCTCTTGGTCTTTTATATGCTATCGGAATTCACCTGCTCACTGGATGTGAATTACATTACATCTGTAAACCACCATTTTCTTGATACTATCTCCGATGAACTTATTTGAACTAAGCCTGGTCTATTGCTCAAAATGCTGGTTATAGTAACAGCGAAGTATTAGAACCTGAGTCTCATACTGTCATACAACTACTGAAGAATTTGTCTGAATTCCATTCCAAACATTGCTCTGTTAATTGAAGAATGTGCACAATTTGCAGTTCTAACTCAAGTTAAAAGTTCAGAGATGAGGGAGCTTGCTTAGGCACTAAATTGACACTTTTTATCTGCAAAAAAAGCTTGTCCAGCAAACAAGTTCCTTGGCAGGATACTGTTGTTAACGCAAGGTATGGTTCTTCCCCTTCCTTTATCTCTTGAAGAATCTCACTTATTTTTTTCCGATGGCGCAGAGTTTCCTAAATTATTTCCCTGACCCGTCATTTGGCCTGAATTTTGTTCCACTTTCAGCCAGGCTTTGTTAGTCTCGAAAATATAGAATTTGCAGTTATCAGAAATAGATTCCTTAAGATTAAGGTGTTATGAATTTGTTCATGCTGGGTGACTGAATGATCCTTTTGAAGGAGAACAAGAATGACCCTGTTTTGGAAGGATTAAACGGATCTTCAGCTTTTTTTTGGAACAATTGGTGCTGAAATCACTCAAAACAGGAGATTTATTTGTCTGCAATGCCTAAGGTGATGCGGACAAACCTACAGAAGGTTTATTATTGATCGAAGATGCTATAAATTCATTGCACGAAGAAAAGGTAAGAGAATAATTTATTGGACATGGTCGCTACTTGGCACAATTATATTTCAAAGATATGCAGAACACTATTACCAACCAGCCTCCATTATTCACTTATTCTGTACATTGACAAGGTGAATCACACCTGCTATCCTGCCAAGGAATCGTTAGTTCTACTATCAGAAGTTGAGTTCATTCATGTAAAGAAGATTCTAAACTTTGTATGTAATACTTTTTTGGATTTTCCAAGGTTGTCAAAAAGGACTACCATTTTTTTCACATTTCCAGGGAGCAACTTTATTTGTGTAAATTCAAAATGATAGGATGAACAAATTCAATTTTCTCACATTTCAGTCAAGCTTGTTTATTTTCTTATACACGTTCAGAGTAGGACTTCCAATGAATGAATGCATCATCAGTTCATCACTACTATTTCAAATGTGGTCGACTTTACTAGATAACTATTCATTCTTCTCCAGTTTGTTATTGTTCTACATGACAAAAACGGTGATAATGAAGGCCATCTTGTCATGGCAGCTGATCTAGCCAGCCCACAGTCAATTGCATGAATGATAATAAATGGTTTTGGGATCATCTCGGTGGGCATGAAGGAAGATCTAGAAAGAATGATGATTCCTATGATGTGCCCAGTCATGAAAATTGGTTACATTTCAGCTGCTGTGTCAACAGTGACAGTGATGAGAGTCTTGTGTTTAAAAGCATTGTTGCCGTCTCTAAATGATGACGATTGATCAGTTTCAAAATCCTTGTTTTACCTATCTATGCAGGACGCCAGAGTGGGCATATCCACTGGTTTATCAGCTACATACGAGTGTGGTCTTTGATTTGTCTAGCAAATTTATTTTATTTTGTGATCACTCTATGTATACCGTCGAGGTTTGATAGACTTGCTTGTGTCGAGAGCGGTGATTTGGAGCTCGGGCTCCACGGAGCCCCTTTTTTTTGAAAAATGAAAATTCACATTTTTGAGTTTTCAAAAATCGTGAAAAAAATCACAGGTGTAGGTAGTGCTGGGACACACATGCGTGAATTTTTTTAACTTAAAATTCGTTGTATTTTTGGCTGTGCAAAAAAGACAAATTTTGACAGATTTTCAAAATTTTGAATCCGGTATTCCGATTCAGAAATTTTTCTTTTAGATATAGCCCATAATATAACGAATTTGAAGTCAAAAAAAATCACGCGTGTGTGTCCCGGCACTACCTACGCCTGTGATTTTTTTCACGATTTTTGGAAACCAAAATGTGCGGATTTTAAATTTTTCAAAAACCGAGCTCCCTGGAGCTCGGGTTCCAAATGAACTTTCCGTGCTTGTGTCTTACTTTTTTTGCCGGACTATTTTTGTGTTAAAAGAATATGGGAAACGCAAGGGAAATTAATCGACACATCTCTACTATATAACATGTCTTCAGATGATGGTCCGTTTTTTATTTTCCGATTTTACCCTTGCCTTCATAGGATAATTACATGGTATGCCACCGTCAAGTCATCTGATCGTTTCGCTATTTCGTTTAATTGCTCGACCGGAGGCCTCCTCCGTCACCTAGGCTGCTCGCCGCGGCCAAGCACGCGAGGCTGGAGGCCGAGCTGGAGAGGCGGGAGGCCATGCCAGGAATCCCGCGCTCGCGAGGAAGGGAGAGGCCGCGCTGCTCGCGAGGCTGGAGGACCCGCCGGCCTATCCCTTCTCCGGCGAGCCCCGTCGCCATGGCCGCCGGTCAAACCTCGCATATTCTTGGCGAGCTGCGTCTTGCTACTCCTGCGCAAAAAGAGAAGGAGGCAGCGATTGGAGTGCGTGCTTGTCTGGAAAGATCCCAGCGGCGGACCGGCGAGGCACGCGGTGGCTCAGGCCTCTGCCTCATCTTCCTCCCCTAGGACTATTTTAAGCCGGGGAGCCCACTATCGACGACAAGGACCCCTTCTTCTTCCCCCGGCCGTCGCTGCTATTTGGAAAATTCGGCACCGTCGGTCTCCTTCGAGCAAGAACAACTACACAAGCACCCCCTGCGTGAGCTCCCTCCCGATTCCCACACTTTGTAGGATCAATCGCGTGTTGTAGACGTTGTTCCGCCTCCAGCTGTGTCCGTCCGCCATGGCTTCCATGGGAGGATGCTTGATTTTCACCTGTCGCTCCTCCCTCTTCCTGTGCACGCACGCACCCGCTCCAGCTTCCCATCCACCCACGCAAGAGAACCAGCAGCGCCGCTGCCGTTCAACACCGTCGCCTTTGCTTCTGAAAGTCAAATTCAGTTAACGTCGGCACTGCCTTACCTGCGTGCCTACGCCAGTGTCACAACTTAAAGGAAAAGATAAACGCCCTGCCGGCCTCCCACAGGCGCGGATGGAACATTCTGGCCAGCAAGATATTTTCTTGAGTTTGGTCTTTTGTATCATGCGCTGTATAGAACTATAGAAGCTTGCCTCATTTATGCATTTTTCTCCAAGTGGCAACTCTCACTGTATTTGCAAAACCTGCATCACTCTGTATTATTTATTGCTAATGTATTTGTCCTACAGCCAATCGCATGTCCAAACTAAACGGAATCAATTTTTTGCATCGTCGAATGAAATTGTGTGTTAAACATGCATTAGCTAGCCTTGAGCCTTCCTGTACATGCATGAAACATTATAGTTGCCATACAACTCTAATCAGAACATATTAGTTAGCTCATATGCAACTACGATGGTTTATTGCAAGATTGACCATGGTTGCAAGATGACACAGTAAACTGTTTGTTCTCTGATGGCCCGAGTCTCTATACATGTTTCAGTACATGACTAATCTTTAAAAATATCCTTCAATAGGAAATGGTTGAAGGCGCATAATTTACTCGATGTTCAGTGATTGTGCTTTAAACTCTTAAGTTTCGACTTGCATACCCATGATGCAAGTAGAGAAGATTGAAAATAACATATATTATCTTTTTCTTTCCTTTTTGTTTTTGTTTGGAGACAATTGTTTGGAATACTACTATATTTAAATCCAACATATTTTTAATTTTCTTCATCCAAAATAAGTATGAATTTTCATAACCGTAGGCTCGTCCTTTTTTTTGGCCCGTTGCAACGCACGGGTATTTTGCTAGTTTAGTGCTAAACGCGCCTAAGGACCAGGATAAGCTGAAATTTGTTGGACGCCCAGTGTCAGTATTGTAATTACAAATTCGTTTATCAATGTATGAGGTATAAGGTCATTTGACCGTAGCAAAGCAAGGGCATTCAACTAGTGAGTTGTAAACTGAATCCTTAAACTGGTAAAACTATGCAATAAAAAGAAGTTATGTGCCTACTTTGGATACAGAGGGGTCACGCTCGACATTTGAAAAAAAAAGTTGGAGGAGCCGAAATTCAGCTCCCGCTAAGCATGATGTCTCACAGAACTTCCCAAATTGATTGACAACAGTTTCGCTTCAAGCAAGGGAAGAATGAAATGCTGTACAAGAAACACCTGGAAATTCATCTCCTCATCTCACTTGTCACAAAACATTTCCTGGCCAGCCAGGCAACTCGGTGGAACAACCTGTCCATACGCGACACCATGCGCATTCCGGCAGAGCGACTCGGCCGCTCGCCGCTGCTTCCCGTAGCTCAGCCGGACGTTACGCATGGCGATTCCGGCGCATGGCCGGCTCGGGCTGCAGTCGAACCGCACGGCCACCGGCGTCGCCGACGTCCCCCGAACGTCCGTGTAAGAGACGTTGGTGATCTTGATCCCGGATCCCTGAAACAACCCACACAGTGTCAGTCAGCATTTCGCGGAAATTCAGTGTCTGTACAGTTGGGCATGGTACCTCGGTGGGGCAGCTGACGTTGCCGGGGCAGTAGTTCTGGTCGACGATGATCGGGTTCGAGACGTTCCTCATGACCACGTCGGAGAACGCGACGCCGTCGACGAGCCCGCTGTTGGCCTTCGCCCACGTCTTGATCCGCAGCCCGTTGGTCGTCCCGGCGAGCGTCACGTCCCTGACGGTGATGTTCCGCACGGCCACCTGCTCCGGCGTGTCGCCTAGGCTCCCAATGCTGACACACACCACAAAGAGCAGATTATAAGTATACAGCTACATCAGCAGCAGCCAGCAGACAGCCGACGAACACAATTCGACTCGCCTGATGCCGTGCCCTGGGCCGCAGCTGACGCCCTGGATCCACACGTCCGACGAGCCCTCGACCATGGAGACGCAGTCGTCGCCGGTGCCGATCTTGGCGTTCCGGATGGTCACATCGCTGGACTGCTTGATGTGGATGCCGTCCGTGTTGGGGCTGTCCCCCGGCGCCGACACCACCGTGTCCACTATCGCCACGCCGGCGCTCACCTGGACCGTCACGTGGATGCCGGCGCTGTTCAGCGACGTCAGGCCTCGGATCAGCACGTTCCTAGACCGGTAGATAGTCAACGACTGTGTTGTGTTCAGTCGACGACAATGTTATAACGCATTATCGACTCACGGTCCTTTTCTTTTCACTGAGTGAAAGAGAACACTGACTGACCCTGGTGGCAGCGGGGCAAGAGGAGCCGCCGCCGGCTCTCCGGCACGCCCAGTACGCCTGGCCCCTGCCGTCCAGCGTGCCGCCGTTGACGGACACCCCGTCCACGTTCTGGAACACGATCCAGAGCTGCACCCCGGCGTACGGCGTGGGCGCGAGCACCGTGCCCGCGATGTCAACGGACACCGAGCCGCTTCGGCACGGCCCGCTGAACCTCGCCCTGGACACCAAGAACTCGCCTGCCGGCACGACCACTGCGGCCGGCCCGTCCTCATCCGCACACGCGGCATTCCACGCGCCGAGGAACGCGCCCGCGCAGTCTGTGCGGCCGTCGGCCACGGCGCCGTAGTCGAGGACGCTGTAGGACGTCGAGGCGCATCTCGCCGCGGTGGCGAACAGCACGCACAGGTGGGCGAAGAGTGCAAGATTGGGGCGCTGTGGCGGCATTGTGCAGTAGCGTCTGGACTCTGGTGGTCAATCTGCGGGTGGCCGGAGATGCGTGTTGTTGGTGGATTGCTACGAGTTTTCGTTTCTAATGCACATTGCTAAGCAACATTGATAGGTTAGGTTAGGTCCTAAAAGAAGCAACATTGATAAGTTCCTAAACGAAGCAACGACATTGATAGGTACTCCTCGAGTTTGGTTTGCAGCGTGCACAGTACAAAATGACACGCAAGTACGCAACTCGATAGTTGTTCAAGCAAAAAAAAAAAAAAAAAATTCCAGCGTGCAGGCCGAGTGACCACTTGTCGACATCTAAGCTTAAGATCATCATGTGAACATGTTGATATGTCTAGCTTTTTGTCCTTGTGTGTAAGGTCCTGAAATTGGTTGGCCTCGTGGGAGTACTCCATAAGTTGTTGTGACTAAGACTGAGAGCACCTTTTGGACTCAACAATTAGGTGGTCCATGAAGATGAAGAAAATGACGATGTTACCTTTTTGAAAGGAAACCTTTTTTTTTTGCCTCGTTTCATTAATGATAAAGAAGAAAACATATGGTGCATTACAAATAAACGATGGGTGTGTCTATTCCTCGATCGACTAAGGTTCGACGTATTTTGGGTAGCATTTGTTATTTATCATTTGTAATCCTAAGCTAGTGCAAGTTGCCGATGTGATTGCTCTGTTGGACTACCACGTTAATTCGTGTAAGATTATTAGTATTTGAATTCAATTTGTGGGAAAAAAACTTACATCAGACTAGTTCTACTTTTTTTTAGGGAATTACACTTTCCTGATGAGTCAGTTGCACATTTCTGAAAAAATACAACTACTATGTGGTGAAAAGTGCAATAAATATGGTTATACTTTGTTCGATAAGGTGGTTACATATTTCCGAAACATGCATTATGGTGTGATGAAAAGTGCAACCTATATAATCGGATAAAAAATATACATACCCCTTGGTTGCACTTCTATCAGTTAATAGTTGCACATTTCTACGGAAAGTTCATTTGGAGGACGAGCTCCATGGAGCCCGTTTTTGAAAAAAAAAAAATCGATATCTTTAAATTTCTAAAAATGCTGCAAAAAATCCTAGACATTCACAATGACCTATTCTGCGAGCATGTAAATTTGCAACCCGTAATAGTTTGTATTCCGTCCTACACAAAAAAGACAAATTCTGACAAATCTGAAATTTTTCAAATCACATCTCAGATCCAGAATTTTGTTATTTTGCACAGACCACAATACACAATATTTCGTATTGGTATTTTGCACGATGGTAGACATAATCATGGTCTACTTCTAGGATTTTTTCCAGATTTTTTGGAAACTTAAAAATATCGGTTTTGATTTTTTCAAAAAACGAGATCCGTGGAGCTCGTCCTCCAAATCACCTCTCTACTGGAACTATAGTGTGCGAAAAGTGCAGTGTTTTAAATAAACCAAATAAAAAAGGGGAATACGTATATGACTCTGGTAGAACTTTTCTCGATCAATTCAAACACATATAACAACTAACAAGGAGTGCAATGTATATAAATAACGAGGCAACAATGTATATAGAACATTGTTTTGCACATTTATTGTTAAGGTTGTTACATATATTTCTAAAAAAGATGCAACTATGGTGTGACAAAAGTGGAACCTAAATAAAGGAAATAAAACGAAAGAAAATACATATAGACATGATATGTCTCAAACGTATCTATAATTTCTGATGTTCCATGTTGATATTATAGCAATTGTTACATGTTTTATATACACTTCATAGCATTTTTATGCATTTTCTGGGACTAACTTATTAACAAGAGGCCACAGTGTCAGTTCCTGTTTTCTGCTGTTTTTGTATTCCAGAAAAGCTAGTCTGGAAATATTCTCGGAATTGGACGAAACTTGGACAGGACCTCCTATTTTTCCAACACGTACACGGAGTCCAAAGGAGAGACGGAGGGGGGCCGCGAGCCAGCCACACCATGGGGTGGCGCGGCCCCACCCTCTGCCGCGCCGTGGGGTGGTGTGGGCCCCACGGGCGTCTCCAGCCGCCGCCCTTTCGCCTATTTATTCATCTTCACGGGAAAACCGTAGGCACCCGAGCCATTATCCACGAAAAGTTCCAGAGACACCGCCGCCGTCAACCCTAGCTCGGGGGGGTTCAGAAACTCTTCCCGGCACCCTGCCGGAGAGGGGAATCATCACCGGAGGGCTCTACATCACCATGCCGGCCTCCGGAGTGATGCGTGAGTAGTTCATCTTTGGACTACGGGTCCATAGCAGTAGCTAGATGGTTGTCTCTCCACTTTATGCTATCATGTTTAGATCTTGTGAGCTGCCTATCATGATCAAGATCATCTTATTGTAATGCTACATGTTGTGTTTGCTGGGATCCGATGAATATTGAATACTATGTCAAGTTGATTATCAATCTATCTTATATGTTATTTATGATCTTGCATGCTTTCCGTTACTAGTAGATGCTTTGGCCAAGTAGATGCTTGTAACTCCAAGAGTTAGTATTTATTCTAGATAGTGGGTTCATGCCTCCGGTAATCTGGGAGAGTGACAGCAACTTCTAAGATTGTGGATGTGTTGTTGCCACTAGGGATAAAATAACCGATGCTTAGCTTAAGGGTGCGCCGTTAGGTCTAATGCATTTGTTTACATTACGCACATTACTTAATGCGATTATCCGTTGCTTGCAACTTAATACCAACGGGGAACTTGGTATGACAACCTGGAGGTGGATTATTAGTCATAGACGCTGTTGGATAACGGTCTATGTATTTTGTTGTAATGTCCACATGAATATCATAGTAATAATCATGTCATATATATGCATTGTCATGCGCTCAATATTTTGTCAATTGCCCAGCTGTAATTTGTTCACCCAGCAGGTTAGTTATCTTTTATGGAGAGACACCACTAGTGAACTGTGGACCCCGGTCCATTCTTTTACACTGATAATACAACCAACCGCAATCATTGTTCCTTTTCATTCTCTGCAATTTACTATTGTTTTCCACACCATATGTTTAATCCTTTGTTTTCAGCAAGCCGGTGAGATTGACAACCTCACTGTTTCGTTGGGGCAAAATAGTTTGATTGTGTTGTGTGCAGGTTCCACGTCAGAGCACCACTGACAACTTTCAGAAGTGATTTCTTGCTCCTACTGGTTTGATTAAACCTTGGTTTCATACTGAGGGAAACTGCTGCTACACTGCTTCATACCTTTCTCTTTGGGTCTCCTAACGAACGTGTGATCCACGTCATCAAGCATTTTTCTGGCGCCGTTGCCGGGGAGCAAGAGGATTTCTGCAAGGGGAGTTTCACGCTTCCAATCTCTTTACTTTGTTATTGTCTTGCTTAGTTTATTTTTATCTTGTCTTGTTTGCTTTATTTATCGAAAACACAAAAAAATAGTTTTCTGCATCTAGTTTATTTCGGTTTGTTATTATGTCTAGTTGTTTACTTGATATCAATGGTTTCTCTCTTTGAAACAAAATCGTGTTGGCTAAGTGGGTTCACTGATGATCAACAAAATTATTATAAGGAATACCGTTTTTCTAAAAAAGGGGTACATTTATGGAAACAAATAAGTACATTGAATTATTTTGCTAAGAACTTGTGCTCTACTTATGATAAATCCTACTGCTTTAATGAATCGTTATGTTGTAGAAGGCATAAACACCTCCCTTTCCAATGTGATTATAATGATAATGAAACCTTGGCTGCTTATGCTAAAGGAAACTATGACTTTGATAATCTTGAACAAACTGAAGAATTTTTTGTTTTTAAAGGTGCCTATGAAATTGCTGGTTATATTCACGATGATGATTCTCCTTATAAATCTGAAAATTTTGCTATACTTGGTTATTGCCTTGAATATTACAATGATAATCCTTATATCACTGAATTTCTTGAGAAAACTTATTCTCCAGAACAACTTGCTACCTTTCAAAAATGTGCTCGCTAATGTTATATATGATAATGCTCTTGATGATGGTCCTATATTGCCTAATGATATTTATTATACTACTATTGTCAAAAGTGGGTTTAATGACCCCACTACTTTTGAGCTTAATAAAAATCATGTGTTTGTAGATCATGAAAAGCATGCTTTATGTGATAGTTATATTGTTGAGTTTATTCATGATGCTATTGAAAGTTATTATGAGAGAGGAAAATATGGTTGTAAAAGTTTTCAAGTCACTAGAACACCTCTATTCATGTTGAAAGTTTTGAAGTTATATTTGTTTCATCTTTCTATGCTAGTTGCTTTATGCTTAAATAATTTATTTTGTTATAAGATTTCTTTGCATAGGAAGTGGGTTAGACTTAAGTGTGTTTGATATTTGCCTCTTGAGGCTCTCTTTTGTTTTTCAACAATTATTCTTATGAGAGCATCATTAAAATCTTCAAGCCTAGCTAAAAGGCATTAAAGAAAGCGCTTTTCGGAGGCAACCCAATATCTTTTGTTTTCAGTTTTAGTCAAGGAGTTGTTTACTTATGTAACAATTCATTTGTATCTTTATTTTATCGCATTGTTGTACCAAGTGGAGCCTCTAACAGGAAGATGATGCTAGATTTGGATTTCTGCGCAGGAACAGATTTCTGCTGTTCACCGTTTTACTTCTGTAAAATCACAGAAAAATTATTTAAATCTGCAAATTTTTGTGCGTAATCCTCAGATATGTACGCATCTTTCGTTAGTTTTGCGTTTTTCGATCTGAGCAACGTAAGTGCCTCGAAAAAATTCGTCTTTACAGACTATTCTGTTTAGACAGATTCTGTCTTTTATTTTTCGCATTCTATCTTTTACTAGTGTTGAGTGGAATTCTTTTTTAAAGTGAAGAGCTTCACATAACATCAGTGGCAGTAGTTAATGTTAAAAGTAACGGTCATGTTTGTGTCCTTATAGAACATATGAGTTTTTGATTGTGCACTAACACTCTAATGAGAATTACTCTGAGTTTGGTGTGGCGGAAGTTTTCAAGGGTCAAGAGAGAAGGATGATATAATGTGATCAAGAAGAGTGAAGAGGTTAAGCTTGGGAATGCTCCCATGGATCACCCCAGCATATTTCAAGAAGACTCAAGCGTCTAAGGTTGGGGATGCCCAAGGCATCCCCTTCTTCATCAGCAACTTATCAGGTCATCTCTAGTGAAACTATATTTTAATTCTTTCACATCGTATGTGCTTTATTTGGAGCGTCTGTGTGCTTTCATTTTTAGTATTTTATTTTTCTTATGGTCAACTTGATTGGACCCTAACATTCTTGATTGGGAGAGAGACACGCTCCGCTTTTTCATATGAATACTCCTATTCTTCACTTATACTTGTTGAGTATTCTTATCTAGCTATTGCTATGCTTTTAGCTCCTGTTTTACATGCATCTCTTATTCAGAGCTGTTAGTTCTTTTAAAGAAAGTACTCTCTTGTTTCACTTATAATTGTTTGGAGAGTTTATGTTGAAATAAATTGATTGGTGTTTGGTTGGAACAGAAAATGTTGCATGTGGTAGATGGTATAATGGAAAAAGTTTACATATTCTTGTAGATCACTGTATTGGATAATTTGATACTTGTCAATTGTTTTGAGCTATCAAGTAGTTCATGTTTAAGCTTTTGTATCATGTAGTTAAATCCTATTAATGAAGAACTACCATAAAGCTCGTTGAAATTTGGTTTGCATGATTGGTATCTCTAAGGTCTAGATATTTTTTAGTAAAAGGGTTTGGTTAACAAGGAAGACAGTGTAGAGTCTTATAATGCTTGCAATATGTTTTCATATAAATCTTGCTGGTCGGTTGATATCCTGTGTTTGCTTCAAATGACCTTGCTAGCCTAAACTCTGTACTGAGAGGGAATGCTTCTCGTGCATCCAAAACCTTGAGCCAAAATCCATGCCATTTGTGTCCACCATAACTACCTATATGTGGTATTTCCTTGCCATTCCAAGTAAATTTTTCATGTGCTACCTTTAAACTATTCAAAAAATTATTACTCCTTTTTGTGTCAATGTTTACCAAGCTCATGAGGACGGGGTGGATATCTTTATGTCAACTGTCAAACAGACTTTACCACCGGACTAGCGGCATATACATCTGCTTATCCATTAATTTTGCAGAAAGAGCTGGCAAATGGGGTGCCCAGTCCCAATTAATTACAACTTTAACCGCTTAATTCTCTTCACATTTTTGCCCTGATTTATCAGTCAAGCAATGACAAACAGTGAAATATCTGCATGTGTAAACAAAAGAGAAGAGGGATGATCTGCCTTGCTGGTAGAAATAACGTCCTTCATGGGAGCCGCTCTTAAAAGTCTGGTTGGCAGGGGTCATATTGTACTTTCCATTTTCTGATTCGTTGACAATTAACAAACACCTCCCAAAACTTATTTTTACTCTCTTTATGATTTCAAAAACTTAAAAAGCTCTAGCACATGATTTAATCTCTGCTTCCCTCTGCGAAGGGCCTTTCTTTTACTTTTATGTTGAGTCAGTTTTCGTACTTCTTTCTATCTCAGAAGCAAACACTAGCGTCAACTTTGGTGCAACAATTTTTATATGCTTGTATATTGCACTTATTATATTGCTTTGTGTTGACAAATATCCATGAGATATATATGTTGAAAGTTGAAAGCAATTGCTGAACCTTAAATCTTCCTTTATGTTGGTTAAATACCTTTTACTTAGAATCTATTGTTTTATGAGTTAGCTCTTATGCAAAACTCTTTGATGCTTGTCTCGAAAGTACTATTCATGAAAAGTTTTTGCTTATATGATTCAGTTGTTTGCTCATTATCTACTTGCTAGCAAACTATAGACCATTGACCTGGATCACTTCATTCATAACATGTGCTTTACAATACTATTTGATCAAGATTATGATTGTAGCATGTCACCTCAGAAATTATTTTGTTTTTATCGTTTTACCTACTCGAGGACGAGTAGAACTAAGCTTGGGGATGCTTGATACGTCTCAAACGTATCTACAATTTCTGATGTTCCATGTTGATATTATACCAATTGTTACATGTTTTATATACACTTCATAGCATTTTTAGGCATTTTCTGGGACTAACCTATTAACAAGATGCTGATGCATGTAAAATGCATACATGAACTTTGCATTATATTACTTATATTTCAATCATATTTGCATCATATAAGGGTTATATCATTGTTTTATATTGATTTTGGGAATATTTCATTGTTTCCCTATTTTTCTGGAATTAACCCTGCACAGGCAGAAAACCCTATTTTCTATATTTTGATGTTTCAGGGACCCAAACGACGTCCAAATGACCTAATATTTTACGGGGATCAGTTTTTGGAAGGAACGAAGCGTAGGAGCGAAGGAAGCGAACAAACGGAGGCCCGAGGGCCAAAGAGGTGGCCCACGCGGCCAGATTCCTTGGCCGCGTGGGACCCACCATCTGGGCCTCGAGCTCCGTTGCCGTCGATCTTTTCCCGAGCCTCGTCTTGACCTAAAAACGACTATAAAAATAGTCCCCGACGCTTTCGGAAGGGAGCGCCGCAGAAACACAAAACCACGAAACAGAAGACCTGGAGCTGCAGATTGGAGGGGGAAAACTCCGGCGGGGCGCTGCCGGGGTGGTCTCCATCTTCTCCAACATCTCCACCATCATCACCATGATGAAGGGGAGTAGTCCACCCCCTGGACTTTGGGTTTGTGGTGGTAACTTGATCTAATCTCTCTATGTATGATCATTGTTGAAGTCCATATGATGTGCCTTGCATAAGTATGGATCTATCTATGTAATTCCTATGGTGGATATTGTGGTATGAGATGATATTTGTTATGCATTTACCGTTGTGTTGGATCTTTTATGACTTGTCATACTTTGGAGATATTCTATGATGCATGTGATGGTTCGATTTATGCATAATGCCTTGTTTATCCATGTCATGAGGTGATTGACACCACCAAGTGTAGATAGATGAGAGAGATGTGGTCATGCACACGAAATATGAATCATTGCACTAGTGTTTAGAATATTGTCCATTATGAAGTATGATGTATGTAGGTACGGGATGGCCGATGTGACAACGGCATATGTATTGAGTGACACAATACAGCCCAACATCCTTTATCTGGGGGTAAAAAGGAAGAAGTATGATGTGGGAGTGACAACAAACCACGCTAGCCTTACGAGGGTGACCTAGCAACACAAATGATTATTTTCTTTCAACTATGTGTTTTAGGACATGTAGCCGTCATAGAAGTTTACCATTAAAGCATGACAATTGTGTGTACTTTTTATCTATAACATGATAATCACCATAGATGGGAGAGAGGATTGAGTGAACCCATGAACCCATGTCCATTGTTCCTATAAGAGAAAACCTTTGTCTTGTCCTCTTGCATTGAAGAGGATTGGGACACTTTTACATTCTTGTTTTGTTACATTAAACTTCCATCCATTAAATCAACCATCTTGTTCTTTAAACTTTTTAGTGCATAATCAACTAAAACTTGTGACACTTTAGTTGTAGGGAATAGATAACTTTTCCTTCTTGCTCCTGCGGATCGATACCCTACTTCCACATTGAGAGGTGCTACAGTGATCCCCTGCTCTTGGGGGTTATCAAGTACTTTTCTGGCGCCGTTGCCGGGGAGCGTAGCGCTTAAGTTTCTATTCTTGTGTGCACTAGACTTTAGATTTATTTTATCTTGTTTTATATCTTACAATCATCTAAGCTTGGGGAGGTTCCTTTAAACTTGTTTGGTTGTGAGTTTCTCATTAGCTTTACTTTTAGTTATGTATCAGTTTATACTCTCCTTATTTGAAAAACACAAAAAAATTAGTTCATTTGTTATGTTCGTGGAATGTATGATGGTTGGATCAATTAATGTTGATCAAAAAAGGTTTATAATGGAAGCATTAAATGTAATTGGCCATGGATTATGTGATAGGTATAATGTATCTTGCTGCATAGATCAATATCCTAAGCATCTTAATTTTCAATGCAAGCTTGAGAGTATGCCTATAATTGCCTCTTACCATAATAATGAAATTATGACCACTGATATGAAGGCAGCCGAGGAATTTACTATTGTAATGGGAATTCTTGAGATAGTTATGTTTAATATAGATAAAGCTCGTAGCCTCACACCAAGACTTGCTACAACACTTGAACAACTCTTGAAACTCTTTTGTAAGAATACCTATATCCTTGAATATTATAACAATCTTGTTGCTATCAAGGAGAGATCTAATGGCTTGCAGGAACAAGAAGAATATAGAGAAGAGGAAAAGGTATTAGAGGATTGCCCATATCCTTACTCACCATGCTATTTTGATTCTGATTCTGATGATGATCAACACATTCAAAATGATATTATTATTGATAATAGCTTTGAAAGTGATGAGGAATTTGGTTTAGATATTCTATATGATAATGCTTTAGATGATGGTCCTATTTGAGAGCTAGGATCAAACAATAGTGATTTGCTGTCCAGAAAACAGATTCCTAAGCTTCACTGCGAAGAATGTTAAAAATCACAGAAGAGGAATTTTGACCTGATATTTTACGACAGCAATATTCAGTTGTTATTACACATTTCATTAGTTCAAAGTTTTCTGATTTGAGCAACATAAGTGCCTCTAAAAATTCGCTCCTTTCAGGCTGTCCAGTTTTTGACAGATTCTGTTTTTATTTTGCATTAGTCTCATTACTATGTTTTGTGTGGTTCTTTTGATCAAAGAGCAAAACATAACCTTAGTAACAGTAGTTAATGTTTAGAATCAACTCATTATATGTCTTTGCTGTACCTATGAGGATTTAATTTATGGAGACACTAACCCCTCTAATCAAGTTTTATGTTGAGTTTTGTGTAAAGAGAATTTTCAAGTGGAAGAGTTGAGGGTGATGAACAAAGATCAAGAGAGACAAACACTCAAGCTTGGGGATGTTACCCCTAGACTCACCCAACATATATCAAATAAGGACAAGAATTCAAGCTTGGGGATGCCAAGCCACCTCACTCCAACCATCTTGATATCAAGTAAGAAGCCTAGCTACATGGCTATAAAGAAAGCGCTTTACGGGAGGCAACCCGGTTGTTTTTATTTTTGATTTTCTTTGTGTCCTCTTGCTGTAACAAGAGACTTAGTTTTTAATTTTGTTTCTGGAATTTTTAATAAAGTGCCAAGTTTTACCCGTTTTGGTTTGAAAAAGTTGCTATTTGTATTCGGAGATTTTATTCCAGCACGAATCTGTGCACGGTATGATTTTTCATTTCTATTCTGTAACTCCGAATGAGCTGAAATTTGAACTGTAATTGCAACTTTTCATCCTCTGTAAGCGTGAATTTTTCAGATTTTTTCGACATATTTAAGTAGGGTAGAAAAATGCGTTTTGCTGCTGCTGTTTTTCTGGACAGATTCTGTCCCATTTTGTTTGATGCATTCTTTGAACTTTTAACTTGAATCTTTTTGATCCAATTGAGTTTATAAGTAGGCATACAACATTATATACTTTCTGGACATTCACATTTTTGTTTAAGGATTTTATGCAGCAAGCAATTCATTTGTCTATCACTACTAATGTCACCCCACAGAAAAGAATGGGAGAAACGGTGTTTTGAAGTTTTTTCACAGGGATTAGAGGAGATGCACCAAGAGTTATCCAAGGATGGTGAAGACCATAAGCTTGGGGATGTGAAGACAACCCCATTGGACCAACACACTCTCGGTTTGCACACGTCTAACTTCTGTTTTTCGATCAATGCACTTTATCGCATAAACTTGGAGCGTCTTTTATTTTTTTATTTCGGTTTGGTTTTTTTTGTGAGACCACCACTTTTCATTTATATGAGAGAGCTACTGGAAATTTGGGTTGAATTAAGTTGGATGCTATTAAAAAGATTGGGAAAGGGATGTTTGAGTTGATTCAAAAAGATACATATAGTTGCATGATTCATGTGCTTTTTAATGAGTATTAATTTGCAAGTGTTTTATCAAGAGCTATCTTTTATTCATGTTTTGATGCTGAATGTTACTTTACTTTGTTTAACATGGATTGATTAGTTCTATGGACACTTATGCATGCATTTAGACGGTCAACTTTCTCCCTTTGCTAGCCCAAAAATTCCAACAAGTAAAAACTTGTTTTCCAACACCTTCAACCAAAGTTTTCCAGTGAGTCCACCATATCTACCTATTAGCTTAATGCTATTCCGAGTATGTTTATCATGTTATATTGTATTATCTATGTTTCCAAATTAAAATGCTTATGTTATTGATTGTTATGGGAAAGTTGGTTAAAAAGCTCTCACGAACTTGATGCACACTTTACTTTTATTGCACTTAATAAACATGAACCATTGTGATTAAAATTATGAAGTTGTATGCTTGACAAGAGTCTTGGTTGGGAGTTAGCTCATATGTGCTGTCACATGGCAAGCTTTCAACGTGCTCTTAATTATATTTAGTTGATATCATGTACTTTTGTTTATGGATGCTTATCATGGTGCCAAATAAATGCGGAAACTTAGTAAGTTTGAGGAGTTTGTATAAATGGCTAGAGAGACGCCTGGGCCGCTAACCTAAGCCATGCATCATTCATGGTGGAAATTTACTTACAGCAGTGAACATTCAGTGATGCACCATAATAAAAAGCTATACAAATAGTAAATAAAAGAGTGCTGAGATTGTTCATTGTTGTTTGTCTTGTCATTTTGACATGGGCTAGTTTCCATGTCCTGAGGCAAGAGGTACCCCAGTTGACGCTCTTGATGACGCTATTATATTACTTACAATGACTTTAACTTGAACTTGCTTTGTGGCCCGAGTTGAGTAACACCGTGGTGTAGGTACTCGTATTCACGGGGCATGAGGCATTCAACCCATACTTTGTCAAGCACACTACTCATATTTGCTTTCACTTTAAACTTTAACCATTCAAGATGCTATGATAGGGGTAATGAGAGCTCCACACCAATGGATACCACATTGCAAACATTAACTTAAGTAGAAGCATTTGGAAGCTAGATGAAACTTATTCATGTTTTACCTCTACTTATTTATATATCTTTCCAAAGTGTCCACCTTTTATATTCAGATTTACAAGAATACTCTATGACCATTATAGGATGTTTTTACTTTTTATTATGCATACATTTGGTCCATAGTACTTTCTTCTATGTTACACTTTGTGAATTATCATTGAACATCCTTACATTGAATATTTGATATCACTTCATAATCTATCTTGTATATTGCTATTCCTTTGAAGAATGAATCATTTGACTCTATGTAGCAATAGTAATCATCTTTGATATCCATTGATAGTATTAAAAAGCAAAGTCCATGTTAGTTTTATCACCTTCATACTCGAGGACGAGTATAGGTTAAGCTTGGGGATGTTGATGCATGTAAAATGCATACATGAACTTTGCATTATATTACTTATATTTCAATCATATTTGCATCATATAAGGGTTATATCATTGTTTTATATTGATTTTGGGAATATTTCACAGTTTCCCTATTTTTCTGGAATTAACCCTGCACTGGCAGAAAACCCTATTTTCTATATTTTGATGTTTCAGGGACCCAAACGACGTCCAAATGACCTAATATTTTGCGGGGATCATTTTTTGGAAGGAACAAAGCGTAGGAGCGAAGGAAGCGAAAAAATGGAAACCCGAGGGCCAAAAGAGGTGGCCCACGCGGCCAGATTCCTTGGCCGCGTGGGACCCCCATCCTGGGCCTCGAGCCTCCGATGCCGTCGATCTTTCCCGTGCCTTCGTCTTGACCTAAAAACGACTATAAAAATAGTCCCCGACGGCTTTCGGAAGGGAGCGCCGCAGAAACACAAAACCACGAAACAGAAGACCTGGAGCTGCAGATTGGAGGGGGAAAACTCCGGCGGGGCGCTGCCGGGGTGGTCTCCATCTTCTCCAACATCTCCACCATCATCACCATGATGAAGGGGGAGTAGTCCACCCCCTGGACTTTGGGTTTGTGGTGGTAACTTGATCTAATCTCTCTATGTATGATCATTGTTGAAGTCCATATGATGTGCCTTGCATAAGTATGGATCTATCTATGTAATTCCTATGGTGGATATTGTGGTATGAGATGATATTTGTTATGCATTTACCGTTGTGTTGGATCTTTTATGACTTGTCATACTTTGGAGATATTCTATGATGCATGTGATGGTTCGATTTATGCATAATGCCTTGTTTATCCATGTCATGAGGTGATTGACACCACCAAGTGTAGATAGATGAGAGAGATGTGGTCATGCACACGAAATATGAATCATTGCACTAGTGTTTAGAATATTGTCCATTATGAAGTATGATGTATGTAGGTACGGGATGGCCGATGTGACAACGGCATATGTATTGAGTGACACAATACAGCCCAACATCCTTTATCTGGGGGTAAAAAGGAAGAAGTATGATGTGGGAGTGACAACAAACCACGCTAGCCTTACGAGGGTGACCTAGCAACACAAATGATTATTTTCTTTCAACTATGTGTTTTAGGACATGTAGCCGTCATAGAAGTTTACCATTAAAGCATGACAATTGTGTGTACTTTTTATCTATAACATGATAATCACCATAGATGGGAGAGAGGATTGAGTGAACCCATGAACCCATGTCCATTGTTCCTATAAGAGAAAACCTTTGTCTTGTCCTCTTGCATTGAAGAGGATTGGGACACTTTTACATTCTTGTTTTGTTACATTAAACTTCCATCCATTAAATCAACCATCTTGTTCTTTAAACTTGTTTAGTGCATAATCAACTAAAACTTGTGACACTTTAGTTGTAGGGAATAGATAACTTTTCCTTCTTGCTCCTGCGGATCGATACCCTACTTCCACATTGAGAGGTGCTACAGTGATCCCCTGCTCTTGGGGGTTATCAGATGCCACAGTGCTAGTTCCTGTCTTCGGCTGTTTTTGTATTCCAGAAAAGTTAGTCTGGAAATATTCTCGGAATTGGATGAAACTTGGACAGGACCTCCTATTTTTCCAACACGTACACGGAGTCCAAAGGAGAGACGGAGGGGTGCCGCGAGCCAGCCACACCATGGGGTGGCGTGGCCCCACCCTCTGCCGCGCCGTGGGGTCGGGTGGGCCCCACGGGCGTCTCCAGCCGCCGCCCTTTTGCCTATTTATTTATCTTCACGGGAAAACCCTAAGCACCCGATCCATTATCCACGAAAAGTTCCAGAGACGCCGCCGCCGTCAACCCTAGCTCGGGAGGGTTCAGAAGCTCTTCCCGACACCCTGCCGGAGAGGAAATCATCACCGGAGGGCTCTACATCACCATGCCTGCCACCGGAGTGATGCGTGAGTAGTTCATCTTTGGACTACGGGTACATAGCAGTAGCTAGATGGTTGTCTCTCCACTTTATGCTATCATGTTTAGATCTTGTGAGCTGCCTATCATGATCAAAATCATCTTATTGTAATGCTACATGTTGTGTTTGCTGGGATCCGATGAATATTGAATACTATGTCAAGTTGATTATCAATCTATCTTATATGTTATTTATGATCTTGCATGCTTTCCGTTACTAGTAGATGCTTTGGCCAAGTAGATGCTTGTAACTCCAAGAGTTAGTATTTATGCTAGATAGTGAGTTCATGCCTCCGGTAATCCGGGAGAGTGACAGCAACTTCTAAGATTGTGGATGTGCCGTTGCCACTAGGGATAAAATAACCGATGCTTAGCTTAAGGGTGCGCCGTTAGGTCTAATGCATTTGTTTACATTACGCACATTACTTAATGCGGGTATCCGTTGCTTGCAACTTAATACCAACGGGGAACTCGGTATGACAACCTAGAGGTGGATTATTAGTTATAGACGCTGTTGGATAACGGTCTATGTATTTTGTCGTAATGACCACATGAATATCATAGTAATCATCATGTCATATATATGCATTGTCATGCACTCAATATTTTGTCAATTGCCCAGCTGTAATTTGTTCACCCAGCATGTTAGTTATCTTTTATGGAGAGACACCACTAGTGAACTGTGGACCCCGGTCCATTCTTTTACACTGATAATACAACCAACTGCAATCATTGTTCCTTTTCATTCTCTGCAATTTACTATTGTTTTCCACACCATACGTTTAATCCTTTGTTTTCAGCAAGCCGGTGAGATTGACAACCTCACTGTTTCGTTGGGGTAAAATAGTTTGATTGTGTTGTGTGCAGGTTCCACGTCAAAGCGCCACTGACAACCTTCAGAAGTGATTTCTTGCTCCTACTGGTTCGATTAAACCTTGGTTTAATACTGAGGGAAACTGCTGCTACACTGCTTCATACCTTCCTCTTGGGGTCTCCCAACGAACGTGTGATCCACGTCATCAAGACACTAGTACAAGTTTTGGCGCAATCACTTCTATGTTAGTACCGGGCCTACGCATGACATGGTAGCAGCTGAACCCATGTCTGTACGCGAGACTCTAAAACCTACACCCCTTTATTCTCTACGCCATATATATTATTTTTAAGAGATAATATTTTTTCTACTCCGAAGATGTGTCATTGTCGTGTTAGCGAGTTCTGTACCACCAGTGCATCTGGGATGACTCACTTTTCCGTAGGCTAAGAGGTGGAGGTGGGGGGAGGGGGGGTCGTTCCTTCTGCATGTGTAACACTAGCTGGTTGGGGGGAAGCAATTAGCCATTTTCTCTACGTCAACAAGGATTGTATAGATTATTTAATATTTAGGGTACAAATTAGACTTGAGGGGGGGGGGGGGGGGGGGGGGGGGGGCAGTGGCCCCCTCACATGTGCATAGCTCCACCATTGCTTGGAACCACCTCAAGATGTAGAGGTACTCACACAACCAGAGAGTCCTCCCCACCGGACAATGAGTCACGTCTACGTGCACCCTTCACCATTGTTGGGCACTATCGAACAATCAGTTACTATCCGAACATCGTCATCGACTCCTTCCACTGATACATATCCCTCTATGTACCTCTTCCTATCTTAGTGCATGGAAAGCCGGTGAGGGCTCTGTTCATCAGGGCTCATGTGACAAGGACTTCAAGTGCAACAGGAAGCTAGCTCATCGGGGCCAAGAATTGCTTTGGTTTCGGACCACCTTTGGACGGTGCAAACGGGCACGTCACCCACGTGACGACCATCGCGGCCGGCAACTTCGTCGCCAGCGCCAACGTCAATGGCCTCGCCAGCGGCAACACGTCTGGCATGGCTCCCCAGGCGCACGTCGCTGTCTACAAGGCGTGCGGGGAAACGACCTGCCCTGATGAATCGCTTATGTCAACCATCATTGCGGCGATGGACGAAGGGTCGACGTCATCTCTCTGTCGGCCGAAGCTCCATACTGACGTACGACCACGACCTGATAGCCGTGGAAGAGGAGGGGCACGACTCCATGAAGATAAAGCTGTCACCGATCAAGTCCATTGAGTCGAAGCGCGTTAGCAATGGATAGTGGACATGTGAGAAATTTATCAAGAGGGAGGATATGGGTAAATCGAAGCATCTCGTGGACGATCGTCGACACTGGCACGTCCGCGAATTTAGCTTCCCAAAACGTAATATAAAAATGAACAAACGGAGTAATTGTTTTTCCATGTAACCCTCCCCAAAAATATTCTTCACGAGTTTGTCTGACGCTCGGGCGGTACCCCCCCCACAGCAGGACCAGCTTACACTAATTTTGCTGCAGCACTGTGATCGAGAGTGAGAGCACCTATTGGCTCAACAATTAGAAGTCCATAAAGATGAAGAAAAGGACGATGTTACCTTTTTCCCTTGCTTCATAATGAAGAAGAAACAACATATGGTGCATTGCAAATAAACGATGGGTCTGTCTATTCCTCGATGGACCAAGATTCAACGTATTTTGTGTAGGATTTGTTATTTATCGTCTGTAATCCTAAGCTAGCGCAAATTGTCCACGTGATGGCTATGTTGGGCTAGCACGTTAACTCATGCAAGATCATGAGTGATTAAGTTCAATTTGCGGAAGAAAAACTTAAATCAGACTAGTTACTGTTTTCTTAATAAGCATGTTGGACATTTCAAAAAATACACCTATTGTGTGGTCAAAAGTGTAATACTCCCTCCGTCCCAAAATAAGTGTCTTACATCTGTCCAAATATGAATGTATTTAGACATGAGATATATCTAGATATATCCATATTTGGACAAATCAAAGATACTTATTTTGGTACTGAAGGAGTATATAATAAAACACATATGGAGCCCTTTTTACTTCTTTGTACAAGGTAATCGCATATTTGTGAAACATGCAATACGGTGTGATGAAAAGTGAACCCATTGGTTGCATTTTTATCAGTTAATGGTCTCACATTTCTTTAAAAAATGCAACTGTAGTGTGCAAAAGAACAGTGGTATACAAAAAAAAGGAAAATACATATAGAACTCTGGTTGAACTATTCTCGACGAGTTCAAATAGTAACCAGAAGTGCAACATATATAAATAACGACGCAAAATGTATATAGAACCCTGTTTTGCACTTTTATTGATAAAGATGTTGCATATATTTCTAAAAAAGATGCAACTATGGTGATCAAAAGCGCAACCTAAATAAAACGAAAGAAAATGAAAAAAAAAATACATATAAACACCACTACTAGTTTGCAACTCGATCTGCAAACACTTGGCGCAATCACTTCTACTATGTCAGTGTGGATCTCACGCAGTTAGGACTGTGTCTAAATATATCGATGCAAGTGCGCAAGGTGTAGTGGTGCACGAACCAATCAAGCAGGAGAGCACTATTTACAGAAGTTAGAAAACCAAATCATTCAGAGGCAGCTCTGCGGGGTGACAACTCCGGACGCCGACCCGTCGGCGTTCCGACACAAGGACTGCGCCGTGGTGTCCTTGTACTTCAGTCTGATGTTGTTTAGCCTGATCCCGGTGCACGGGTTACTGCCGCTGCAGTCGAACCTCACCGCGACCGGCGTCGCCGACGTGCCCTCGATGTCCGTGTACGAGACGTCGCTGATCCGCACCCCTGAGCTCTGCATATGCACAGATAAGTTCAGTGAAACAGTTGATGGCTTCCTTCACGTGTAGGCCGGAGCATGTGCCGGTACCTTGCCGGGGCATTGGAGGTGGCCGGGGCAGTAGTTCTGGTCGACGACGATGGGGTTGTGCACCCCGCGCATGGTGACCCGCGAGAAGACGACCCCCGTGACGGAGCCGCGGTTGGGCTTCCCCCAGGTTTTGATCCGCAGGCCGTTCTGCGTGCCCGTCAGCGCCGCCGTCTCCACCGTCACGTTCCTCACACCTTCCTCGCCGGCCTCCCCTTCCAGGCTCCCGATGCTGATGCCGTGGCCGGGGCCGCACTTGATGTTCCTGATGAGCACGTCGGAGGTGCCGGGCCCCATGGAGACGCAGTCGTCGCCGGTGCCGATCGTGGTGCCGAGGATGCTGACGTGGCTGGAGAGCTGGACGTGGATGCCGTCGGTGTTGGGGCTGTCCGCCGGCGCGACAATCCTGACGCCATGGACCGTCACGTCCCTGGAGTCGTAGATGGACAGGTGCACGTTCTTGCTGTCCAGCAGCGTCACCTTCTTGATGCTCACGCCCTTGGACTGGCTAATGTCCAGCGTCTGCAATCGTATATATTCACAACGCGATCAATCTCCAATCATCCACACGATCGGGCACAATCGCATTGTACTGTATAACAAATCAATGACTGACCGTGGTACCGGGCGGGCATTTCCGGCCGGCGTCCATCTTGCACGCCCAGTGCGCGCGGCCCTGCCCGTCCAGCGTCCCGCCGCGGATGGCCAGGCCGTGGGCGTAGTGGAACATGATCCAGGCCGTGCTGTCCACGGCGGGAGGCGCGAAGACGGTGCCGTCGATGGCCACGACCACGCCGGCGGCGCTCCGGCAGGGGCCCTTGAAGTAGGCCTTGCTGAGCAGGAACCTGCCGGCCGGGACGCGCATCACGGGCCGGGACCCGGACGCCCCGTGTGGTTGCACGCCGCCGCCCACGCGGCCAGGAACGCCCTCGCCGAGTCCGCCCGGTCGCCGGGCCTCGCGCCGTAGTCCACAACGTTGTACTCCACCGCCGCAGACACCGCCGTAGACAGCGAGGCCAGCACGACCAGCGAGAGAGCGAGGGCAACCATTCTCCGCGTGTGCGTGCGTGTGCCGTGATTGGACGGCGGACGCTGTATCGGCGCCGCCATTGGAATGAAAAGGACAGATCGATGATGATTTGATTCGATCGAGTGCGTATTTATGGCAATGAAAAACCTTTGCGTTTGCGGCATTAAAATGCAGGTGGAGGTTTGAGATCGATGCGTATGCGTGCGTTGCGTAGTCGTGAATTTAGGAGGGATCGACGGAAGGATCATGCTGGGTAGTATGTTAATTACGTTACGGCCGGCGGCTCTGCGGTGATCGGCCATGTTCATGGCGTCGGAATGCGAGCGGCGCCACGAGTAGGAGTACAACTTACTGATAGTGCTACTGGATTTCCGGGTTTGATCAGGTACTGATGGTGGCACGTTGTACTCACTCTTCTTCCGGTATACAAGGCGCGGCGATTCGAATCTGGGGTTTGTAAGGGCATGTACAAAGATAATTTATCTTTGCCATGACAAGTAAGGTGATAATTGCTGAGTTGGAGAATAGGGAAACGAAAAAAAGACGTTTGCATTTTCTTAGACGTTTTCATTCTCTTAGCTAAAAGATGATCTTTTAACAACAACTAGCAAAGTGCCCGTGCGTTGCAACGGGTCCAAATTTAAAATTAGGAGTGCGTTGCAGCGGGTCCAAATTTAAAATTAGGAGTGACATGTAACTTATGTCAAACACGCAAACATTTGATGCTACATAATCTCTGCACAGCGTAATAATTCACATAAATAAAATGATAAATAGTCAATAAACCATGTTGCTTGTGTCGACCTTGTTTATCTTACATGCCTATGAATAATATCACACGGCGAGTACCAAGGAAATGTGATTCATGGAATATCGATTCAGTACTTTAGTAATCAGATCAAACTACAAACTGTCAAATTGTTCTCGAGCAGCTTACCGTGCAGTGCACTGACTGAGCTAGAACACATTTAGGCTTCCCTACATACAATTTCCAGAAGCATGCATCTTTTGTGATGGTGCAACCATGCAACCACCCAGTAATCAAAGGATTAATTCGCACAATCTCAGTTGAGATTTTCGAAGAGAAAGCTCACGACTGCTTAACTCTGGATACTTAAGTTGGACATAATCAGTTCTATTATTTATGTGTTTAGTTAGCAGAAATAATGGTCAGAAGCAGTAATCTCGGTGAACTTTTTTTTTGCAAGGTAATACAATTCTTATTAATAATTAAAAGAAATCTCGGTGAACTGAAAACTTCATTTTAAAAGGAGATGGAGTACATTACGGGCGAACATAACCATATACATACAGTCAAGCATCCGGTAGTATTTACAATCAAAATCTGTAGCACCCAATTCGAACAAACGAAGTGGTTCAATAATCTCCTATCTCCATCCATTAACGTTCTCCAGAAAACGCGACACTGAAACTTCTTCAATTTTCCTGGAAAATTCTAGTGAATATCGACTAAACTGACAAGTGCACACCATGTACCTAATTATTTTGATATTATGTGGAAATAAAAATTGCATGGTAACGCATCCGTCAAACAGGAATACATACACACAGAACAACATCTCCTTTTGCACTTGAAGCAGGGTCTCAAAACTGAGAGATAATTGAAAAAAAAAGGCGCAAGCACAATCACAATACGCTGCCATCCCGACACCGGCGGTCGTCTGAACGCTGGAGGCAGACACTTCCTGTATGCTCATGCTACTGCCGCCGCTTGCTGACTTGGCGGTGCCTATGCCATCTCCCCGTCCACGTCGACGCCGCACTGACGCCCGCGACTGTAGCAGTACGGAGATTTCTGAAATTACCAATGAGACACATAGGGTTAGGTTTAAAAAATTAGTTTCCTGTATGTACATAGTTGTTGCATGGAGAACGACAATGAGCAGACACCTTCCTTCGATCGGAACTTGAAGAAGACAGTATTGTTCTATCTGCTTAAGACATAATTTGCCCAACAGAGACTGCAGTCAAGTAAATTAATGTATACTGATGTCAAAACTTGTGCCTAAGCATCATACATCTTGGGCCTGGTTTAGCTACTGAATTTCTCCGCTCTTCAACCATACAAATTTCAGGACATGCAAAGACACTGCCCTCACCGCCTCACTCACTCGTACCCTTACCTGCTTAGGAGTAGCTTTCAACTTGAACTCCCACGCTCTGCTCTTCACCATGACCGTGTTGCATGTGCAATCAAGAAACCAAAATAAATTTTGCATATCCTAAATATGTCTATTTAGCCGGTTGAGAGAACAAGGGTGACGCACCTCACTGGTGACCTGGCGTGTACTAAGAAGTCATATTTTGGCACGCATCTGGTAGAAAATCCAGGACCTCGGATCATTAGTACAGAGTCTCGATCTGAAGGAAAGAATTCATCCCGTGCAGCTGGGTTGCCATGGTGACGCTCGCTGTCTACGCCTTCCTATTCACCTGATTTCCTCTTCCAGGCGATTGCTGTACGTGCGCAAATCTGCTAGACACAACGAGCTTGGTGAGAGGTAACAACATAGCTTGTGACCCGCAGCTCCTCTCCTCTAGGGTTCCCACCCGCCGCCGCCGCCGCCAAGCCCTCCCCGCCGGCGTTCCCCCCCCCTCCTCCCTCTCCTCCCTCCCTCTCGTCCCCGACCCCCGTGCCGTCCGCGCCAGGGCGGCCCGGGGGAGAGCCGACAAGCGCTTCGCGGAGATCGACGAAGGGGAGCCGCGCCGCCGCTGCCGCCGGCTTCGACCGCGGTGGCGGCGGGCCCTTCCGCCCAAAGGGTGGCGGGGACCCTCGAGCTGGGCTGCTGAGCAGGTGGCTGAGGATGGACGCCGGGGCAGCGGCCCCGGGTTGGCGGTGGGTGGCGTCGGCGACCTTCGCGCGGGAGGTGCGCGGCGGCCCCGGGGCGCGGTGGTGCGGCGATGGTGCCCGGTGGCGAGCCGGCGGCCGGCGCCACGTTGAGGCCTGAGGAGGAGACGGCTGTGGCGAGGGCGGTGCAGGCGGCCTCAGGCGGCGCTCCTGGTTCTGTCCGGTGAGTTCGGCTCGGCGGCGGCCTGTGGGTTCGCAGCAGGCGGCGCCCTGCGGGCTTCTGCAGGCGCTGGTCTGCGGCGTGGTGGTGCTGGCAGAGCGGGAGGGGGAAGAGGTGGTGGTGACGTGCTGTCGGCCGGCTGGCAGCGTGGCGAGATGCAGGTGCTGCGCGAGGTGCTGCGCCGGTGTCATGCAGGTGCTGCGCGAAGTGCTGCGCCGGTGTCTTCGGCCTGGTGGTGCAGGGCTATCCCGGCAGGGTGTGTTGGCCGGCGGCTTCGGCGCGTTCGGTGGTGGTTTGTGGGCGGCCGGTTCATGGTGGAGTGTTGTTGAGCATCACCGGAAGAAATTCTTGCTCCGGTTCCTGCCAGAGCTGACAGTGGTGACGCCCGTGGGTGTCGCGGTCTTCCTTGGAAGCATTGTCATGTGTGGTGCTCACTCCTCCTCCTGCGGCCTTGACTCCGGAGGGAAACCTCGGATCTGGGATCGGGCGATGGAGGCGCTGTTGCGTCTCTTTCCTTCTTGGGGGCATCGGCTCGGAGTCGCCTAGGGGTTCGATGAAGGTGGCTGGTTGTCGGATAGCTGTGCAAGGTCCAAGTGTGCAGTTTGGCAAAGAGGATGCTTTGGGCGGAAGATGGGTCGCGGCTGGACTTTGGTAGTCGAGTCTCTCGGCGTGTTCGATGGGTCCTTCTGCTCCGTTGTGTTGCTGTGGAGTCGGAGCTGCGGTGGAGGGTGTCCAGGCGGCGACGATGACCGGCCGCCGGTGGCTTCGCAGAGTTCTCGATCGGCGCAGGTTCAGCATATTTCCCTTGTGAAGCTCGTCGTCAGATTCGGAGCTGTCTGTCCTTGGCGCGTGTGGCCAATTGTTGGCATAGGCCGGCATGGGCTCCGATGCTTTTGTGAGGCTCCGTTTGGGAAGCTGCTGGTGAAGTCGGAGTCGCTGGCTCGCGGAGGAGTGATGACGATGAAACTTCGTGGCAACCTCGACATGGTCTCCTTGTGTGTTTGTGCTTCGTGTGGGTAGCCGGGTTGGCTGTGGTGGTGTGCCCAGTGTGGTCGTGTTCCATGACGACATTGGTGCATTGTACGGGTTTTCGGCCGGTTCCCCTGCAAATGAACCGGTCAATTCTCTTCTACTTTTTTAAATAAAATGAGGCAATGTTGCCCGTTTTGTTCAAAAAAAACAAATCTGCTAGACACAGTTCTGGGTGGAGGTGGAGCTGGCCATCCGCGCTCGGCAGGTCTGATTCCCCACGTCGAGCCAGAAGTGCAGGTCCCAATCTGCCATCGCTTGGTCTTCATCATCCTGGCTGAATCAGCAGGATCCACGGAAGTCTCCCGCACGGCCGCACAGCCACCTCCCCCGGCGCCTCCGTGGCAGCGGCACCACAGAGCTTCCTCTTCCTCACCAGCCGATCAAGTTTCTCTGGGACAGGAAGAAGATTGGCAGGGGAGGGGCGTCCCGGCCAGCTCGATGCAAAGTGATTGGTGGACGGTGCCGGCGGACTCAAGGCACGGGGAGAGCTCGCGTGGTATGGGAAAGATTGGGATGACGTCGAGCCTCACGATGGTGCGAGCTCGGTCGCTACGGGGGCGGCCAGGGTCCATGCTCCAGTCCTGAAGACCCTCGCACCTGGTCAGTCCTGAAGACCCTCGCACCTGGTCACATCCCGACCGCCTCTTGGATCGAGATCGCGCGTGGGGGGATCGGGATCTTGAGCGCTTGCGGGCGGAGGAGAGCGAAGGGACGGGATGGGTTGTCCAGTGTTGGATGGTGAGCGACGAGGCTCGGGTTGCCGGCCGCCTCCAGCCGTTTGGCCCTCCAGTTTTTGGTGCGGCGCCTTTTTTCGTCTGCGTCGACGCTATTTGGGACATAGGGGGCGAAATTTTCACTCGTTTCGGCTCCCAGAAAACACAAATCAATATAATTTCAAAGTTCTCATTCTCACCCCCAAAAACAGCCTGAGTTCGGCGATCGAAACAGGCACGGTTGGACGATCATACAAAAAAGCCATATAGTTCGGCGAATGGATCAAGCCACAGTTCGGCGATCTGGTGAAATGGCCACATTCGGCATGCTGCTGATACGCAGATCACATCAGATGGTCGCCGGCGACACCTCGGCAACCTCGGCATCATCGTCGAGCTCGATGGGCGTGGTCGTCGGAGCAGGGGCAGAGGTCGGAGTGGCGGTAGGCTCGGCGGTAGGCGGAGGCGTGATCGTGGCCGAGCTCGTGTCGTCTGGAGTGGTGGAGCTCGGAGTCGCAGTTGCCGTCGCCGTCGCCGTCGGGGCCGGGGCGGGGGCGATCTGGTTGAGAATCACGCGCCGCTGCGCCATGAACCACGCCCTGACCTCGGGGTCCATCGCCTCCGGGTCGCCTCCCATGAGGAAGGCGAGGTCGTTGTTCCTCTTCTTGGCCGCGGTGTTAGTCTTGAGGAGGTCGAACTTGATGCCGTGGTTGGCCATGAGCGCCTTCCACCTCGCCTCAGTCTTCTCCTCTCTCGCCGCGCGGCGTGGGTTTGAGCGTCGGCGATGCAGGTATCGATGGACACTTGAAGCTTCGCGGCTGCTGGCGCCGCGTCTCTCGCCGCCTTGGCTTTCTTGTGGCCATCAGGGCTCCCATCTGCCGCACCGGCCGCCGGCGCGTCCGGGACATACGTCTTGCCCTTGCCGAGAGAATGACGCACTTGCGCCCACTTATCGCACCCCTCGATGACGATCGATGAAGACGTGGAGGAACTTGAAGTCCGCCTTCTCGTCATTGCGGTACGCCTCGAACATCCGGACCATCTACATGTCAAACCGGCCGGAATGAGCAAACCGGCGAAGTCAAAAAGGAAATGACGGCGGGAATGAGCTCACCTCCATCTCGTAGTTGGAGCCGCTCTTCGGGCGATTGGCGACCTCCTCTTGAATGCCATGCCATTTGTTGCAAGCGTGTTGGATGTTCGCCCAATAGTTGGCCATGGCCTTCTCGCCGCGCGGAGTGACGTACAATAAGTACTCGGGGTCGATCATCCGGCGCTCATCGTATGCCGACTTGACCCTCTTCCAGTAGTTGTCCATGTTCTGGTTGGCGCCGATGATCGGGTCGAGGCTGACCGTCTTCCATGCTTCGGCGAGGAGAACATCTTCCTTCGTCGTCCACTTGACGCGCGGCTCGACGGGAGGCTTCGGCGCCTTCGGCACCTTCTTGGGCCGACGGCCGCCGGCTTCATCCCCCTTGGCCGGTGCCCCTCCTTCGTCTACGACCGCCGGATCGGCCGCCGCGCCTTCCTCAGCCGCCGCGCCGCCACCAGAGCCGCCGGACTCCCCGCCGCTTTGTGAGAAAAATTCCCCACCTTGCGAGAGAAAGCCCGGGCATGCCGCCGTTGCCATCGAGCCGGTGGTGATGATCTCTTCCATGAAGGAGTCGGCGTGCATTCCGCCGAACAGGAGATGGGGGTCCTGCTGAGGGGCGAAAGGGAGCGCGCGGCGAAGCGACGGCGAGGTCGAGTAGCCCGGCGAAGCGTACATCGCCGGAGGAGGGTGGGGAAACGCGACGTTGGGGTTGAAGCCACCATGGGGTCAGCGTCGGCGTACCCAGGGGAGGAGTAGCGGTGCGGGGATACGCTCCAGCGCGGCGACGGGGATGGAGAGTAGCCGGTTGGCGACGCGACGCTGGCTTGGCTGGCCCATCCGGCGAACTGGGGATGAAGAGGGAGGCCGACCCTCAGCTTGGCCGGCGACGCCGGAGCCACAGAAGCAGCCGGTTCCTCCACCGCCATCACCACCTCCTCTTCCTCTTCTTCTTCGGCGGCAGCCTCGGCCAAGCCCTCGGCCAAGCACTTTTCACGCAGCCTCTTCTCCCTCGCCCGGCGCTGGGTGTTGTCGGACTTCCAGCGCGCCTCGTCGGCGATCTACTTGGCGTTGGTCCAGCCCGGGGGCCTCTCCTTCGGCGCCCTTGGCTTTCTCGGCTGCTTCTTCACCTCCAAGCACCCTCGGGCCAGGCCCGATAGGAACGCTCGATTTGAGCGTTTCCAACGAGCTACCTTTGGAGTCCGTGAAACTCGCACGTGGGTTGACGTAGGGTGGCTCGCCAGATACGTGAACTTTGTTCCGGTTACCTCCCTTAATCTCCTCCACTTAGTGAGTCCATAATCTACCCAAATATTGCTCGAAACAAAATAAAGTGTACATGAAAAATATGCGCGCTGACGAGTAGATTCCATTTTCGTGCTCAGTTTCGAGTTTCGCTCACTGTAGCTTCTCAAATCTGCACCGAAGTTTGCCCTTTTGGACGAATTTTGTCAAATTCGTCGCACTCGGTCGACCGTTTGAGATATCCTTGGACGTGTAGCTTCATCTTAACGTTCCACACAACTTTCATGCTGCAAGATTTCTGATTCGGCGGTCGTATATGAGCAGATATTGTGATGTATGTATGCACGCATTTTGACTGCATGTAGTGTACATGATGTTCATGTTCTTCAGCCTCTGTCACCGCCACTCACCGTCGCCGTGAGCTTCGCCGTCAACGCTGCTGCTACTAGGCTGTGCTTGGTGTAGGTGTTCTTCAACATCTCCCTTTCCCTCGTCGTTGCAACCATGAACAATGTCGGCGCACCGTTGTTCTTCTCGTCGTCACCGCTGCTGCTACTTGACTGTGCTTGGTGTAGGTGTTCTTCAACCTCAGCCGTCGCCCCACCACCGGGATGTGCCGTTGTTCTTCAACCTCAGCGTGATAGTGTGCAGTAAGCTCACCATGTGGGAAAGAGGTGAGAGCACATGAAACACATATACAAACCAAACACCGTGCTCAGAAATCTTGCATCCAGCCGAACGGGTCTGGTTAGAACGTTGTTGGCAACCATATTAGATGCACAACGTGGCTCGAGTCACGTTTTTCCAGGGCTTGATCCTGGAGAGCCTGACTCTAAAACTCATACAACTTTGCCCAAAAGTCGTGTGAGTAACCAAACAGTCCCTTACACACTCTTCCGTCCAAAATCAAACACTTCACGTGGCAACTCCCTCATGGTCGCCACCCTTCCTACGACCCAAATTGGAATTGACATGGCCCCTCGGATGATAGTTGTTCCCACAACATGCAACCCAAGAAACTTGCCACATTTTCTTCTCCCCACGTTTTAGCCCAACTCATGTGGAGTGGATTCCAGAAAATGTTGGGGTGCCGGTAGAATAATGTTTTGCCTGTAAAGATGCGAAAACGGATCCGATTGTCCCACTTATTTTCCATTTTGTGCATGCCTAGTACAAATCTTTTGTACTAGGCATGCACAAAATGGAAAATAAGTGAGACAATTGGGTCCCGTTTTCGCATCCCTATTTGTCTGGTTCTTGTCTATCCTTTGGGTTTCTAGTGTAAAACTCCGAGTCAATTCTAGATTTTCTTTGTGTCCCAATAAATATGGTAGGCGTTGTGGAACACTAGAAATAAGCTTACCATTTAAGGTGTTTTTTCTCAACAACCTACAAACCGTTTTTTTTCAAAACCATATCACTTCCGTACTAGTGGTGGCCGATTCTAAAACACATGAACAAACTGGTGTTGGAGGAGATGAAGGTTATGCTTATGAAGCTCTTCTTTGACACCTCTTCGCCTTCGGATAAGACCGAGCAGGCTACCTTATCCTTATATTTTGGTGATGGCAATGTAATCTTGTTGTTGTTTTTTAAGCTTATCTTGTTGGTTTATCCTTTGGGTTATACTTGAAATTCATATTTATAATCTCAACAAACTTTGCACGTTGTGTCTCTTGGTGACTTTATTAATTTGAAGCTGTCACTACATGCATGTGGTCTTTTTCTTTGCCCGCAACTCTAAAAGAACATCCATAAAAATAGAGTAGATGATTATTTAGGACTACTAATAGCACCTTGGTATCCGTTTTTCCCAAACGACATTGACCATACTTGTAGGTTGCCATACAACTTCATGTTGTGATACTGCATATCTTACATGTTTTAACTAAGTTGTGTCAACGATAGATCAACCTCTTTTAAAGGAAAATATGGTAAAGATACAAAAAACAAATCGGGAAATCCACTCCAGCTCATAGGTGTATCTACACCCACAACTCAAAAAACGAATTTTAAAATGTCAAAAAATTTCAAACAAAAATTTCGGATGTACATATGAACATTTTATGTTCGTACAAAAAAAAATCCGGATGAAAAAATATTTTGTGCGGCCGGTGTAAAAAACACAAATCCCCGGCGTTCAAAAATGCCTCTGCACGTAACATTTTTTTCTCTTTTTTATACTGGTCACACAAAATGTCTTTTCGATGCGAAACTTTTTTGTACGGATAGACATTTTTCATATGAACACCCGAATTTTTTGTTTGAAATTTTTTAACATTTTAAAATGCGTTCAAATTGCATTTTGCACAACGGGTTCATCTACACCCGTGAGCCAAAACATCATGTCCCAAAAAATAGTACTTTTAATGTTTCAATAATGTTATTTGTTGTTGACAGGGAAAAATATGAACATGCCAACGACTTTAGAACAAATGGTAGCATATTGCATGTTTTAACCAACCAATATCAAAGCGATTTGTTGTGAGGGATAAGCTGGAGACTCAAGCGACTATGTAATAGTAACTTGTAGGTTTCAACTAATTTATATCTTAAGAAATGCTAAATTGTTCTTCTCGAAAGGTTGGAAAGGCGGACAACCCAAAACAGTACATTTGCATGTTTCAGTAGAGTTATGTCCAAAAGTATGCCAGCCTGTTCTCTAAAAATGGTTGAGGCTCCTTTGATTTAAAGGAATTGTGTATAACTTTTGTAGAATTTGGTTCCTTAAGATTTTCGCCTACAAAGGTAGTTTGATTCATAGGATTACAATCCTTTGGAATTCTGACAAAGGTTTCCTTTGCACTCTAGTTTGTAGGAAACTTTCCCTCCACTCCAACCTCATTTCACAATTCTTTTAATTTCCTGTGCAATCAAACACTTATGGATCCAAATTCCTATAGTTTTCCAATCCTGCAGGATTGAAAAGAACATACCATTCCAATCCTACGTTTTTCCTATTGCTGCATTTTCAAAATCCTGCAAATCAAAGGAGCCCGGAAGAGGCGAGTGACTGCACAATAGTACCTTGCATGTTTCAACCAAGTTATATCAAGCCAGACAAGCGCTTGCTGCCGTCGACCACCTCTCTCTCTCCCATGTCTAAGGGTTTTCTCAACGCCCCCGGTTGCTGGCGTTGGAAGGCCCTCTTCTCCATTGATCTCCGACGAAGTGTGGACACCCTCTTTGAAGGGTTTGTTTGGCTGGATCCGAAGGCTAAGAAGGTTCATCTCGTTGATGCAAATGGTTTCGTTAATGATCAACGTCCCCTTAAGGTACGCGAGTGCATTCATCCCGGATCTGAGATCACCTTTCCTAGTCATCGCGTTAAGGTCCAGGCTAGGCTGGCATTAGTGGATGGTGTTCTCTTTTATCATGGCAAGGAGGTCATCATTGATCACGATCAAGGTCCTGCAGCTTTTCTAGATCGGAATCACATAGATCCAGCCAATATGCTTGTTCATACGGCTAGGGTTTTGGACCTAGATTTCTCTAGGGGGCAGGCTTTTGCCAAAGAAGTGTGGAATATGTTTCGTGACACTGTACATCTCACTGAGTTTTCGGATCATTTCACCATGGTGGTCTCCTTTGGGCGGGCTAGTTTTCGTTTGGACGAAGATACTGTTAGCCTGGCTCTTGAAGCTGTTCTTGGAGGATTTTGTGGTAATTTGCACGTCACACTTTTGCATGATCGGGTCTTCTCCTTCAGGGTTTCATCCAAGTCAGTGGGTTTTCATGTTCTGAAACTGAAATGGTTCGAATGCTTTCAATTCAAATGCTTCTTTCACCTTTGGGGTTTCGGTGGCCCAAACTGGCAATATGAGTTTCGTCTGTGGAATTCAGAAAATACAAAGGCCTGGAAGACGGTCAGCTCTCGCAAGAATTTGAGGGTTTCACCTGTCAAACATAAAACCAGACAATTTATTCCAAGGCGTGCGGCTGCAGTAGTGTTGAACAAGCCTCCGAATCGTCTGAAATCTGTTATTATTAATCCTTTTATTACTGCTCTTCAGCCCTGTGTCCCTCTGATAGATATTCAGTTTGGCACCTTTCGTCCTGTGGTTCAGCCTGTGGCTATTGGTGAACAATTTCAGGCTTCAGAAGCAGTTTTGGAAAAACATCAATCAGTGGCGGAATTGGCGGGCGATTCTGTTCCAAATCCAGTTGATGGGATACCGTCGGATGAAGAAGCAAATGAGGCTTTTGCCAAGATGATAGATACTATGGCGGCCCAGGTTTGGAATTGCTCAAGGTGCTTAAGCGCCAAGCATAAGACTGCTGATTGTACGAGCCGAATTCGTTGCTGGGCTTGTTCACTTTTGGGCCATATTCGAAAAAATTGTACGGGGGCAAAGAAGTCTTTTCGCTGGGTCGCAAAACAGTCAACTACACCCCTTGCTGTTTCGAGCGTGGGAGAAATGGCGAACTCCTGGGATCAAAATGCTACACCTCTGCCGCCCCAGAATCATGAGAACGTACAAGCTCAGCTGTTCTCGGGGGGCTCGGTTGCTTCATTTCAGTATGTGCAAGCTGAAGGACCTGAACAAGTTGTAAATGTTGGAAACATGGATGAGCCTCTAACTCCTGATGCTCTTATAGTTCACTTTGGTGGCAATGATCTTGACATGGAAGTGCAGCCAGTAGAGGGAGGAAATCCTCTTGCTATTGTCCCATTGGTGCCTCAAGCTCACATTAATGTGCCTGTTCCGAGCAACAATGTACAGTTTTTTAATGTCTTGCTTCCCGACCCTGTTCTTGCGTGGAGTGAATATCTTGCCAGGAATAATAGCAGATTTCTGTTTGCAAGGATGTTTAGGAATTCCTTTATTCCTAGTCCTGTTGCTCAGCTAGAACCTCTGGCACTGGACCATGATGTAGTTACAGATGATATGCATGCGATTCAGGAGATTTTGCTCCCTGTTCCAGCGTCACCAAAGAGGAGCACCAGAGCGACAAAGACCACCATCATGTCATCTGGAGAAGTGAGAAGGACCACCAGGAGTTTAGTTCGAAACAACGGTTTCAGACTAGTTCCTATGCAGGACCAGCCAGAGCCCATCAGGAGGAAGCCTCGTTCAACAAAGCCAAGAGAAGAGAAAACAGGTGTGTTGCCAGATACCCCAGTTGAGACGCTGCAGTAGGCGGGAAAGATCCTAGAGATTGATGATTCTGAACTGACAGTGGAGAAGCTTACAGCCCATCCATCCTTTGTTTCAAGCCCATCTGGTTCCAATGACGAATAAGGCCCAGAAATTCCTTGATTGGTTGGTGTTTGATTGGAATGTGAGAGGTCTGAAAGATAAAGATAAAAGAATTGCTGTGTATAATAAGATTGATGAAAGTGGTGCTGATATTGTATGCTTACAGGAGACTAAATGCGAATCCTTTGACCACTCCTTCATTAGAAGTTTCTGTCCCAAACGGTTTGATCAATTTGCTTTCTCTCCATCGATTGGAGCTTCTGGTGGTCTTATTGTTCTATGGAATAGTGCTATTTTCAAAGGAGATTTGTTGGAAATCCATAGATCTGCTATAAGAATTAAATTTACTTCTGTGCACAATGCCGAATCTTGGGAGTTAGTGAATGTCTATGGCCCCTGTGCTGGGGCAGAGAGGGATGTTTTTGTGTCTTGGTTATACAATCTCCAAATTCCTTGCACTGACAATTGGTTAATCCTGGGGGACTTTAACTTCATTCGGTCAGTGGAAAACAGAAATAAGCCAGGAGCAAATATGAATGATATTTTTTTATTCAACGATATAATTAGCCACTTGGGCTTGCAAGAATTACCTGTCAAAGGTCGTGCATACACTTGGTCAAACATGCAAGATAATCCTCTTCTGGAACAGTTAGACTGGTTCTTCACCTCTCATGCTTGGATATTGAAATACCCGAACTCAACTGTCACACCCATGTCCAAGCCCACTTCTGACCACATTCCTCTTTTGGTGAGAATATCCACAAAAATTCCCCGTGCTAAGGTTTTCAGGTTTGAGAATATTTGGATTAAGCAGCCAGGGTTTATGGAACTTGTTAGTTCAGTGTGGAACAGACCAGTCCGAGCAACCTCTAGTGTTGGCATTATCTCGAGCAAGCTGAAAAACCTGAGATATGAGCTGAGAAAATGGGGGAAAAGCTTGTCCCATATAAAGGAACTAATTGAGAAATGCAATATGGTGATTTTGTTCCTAGACCAACTTGAGGATGACAGATGTCTGAGTACTCCGGAGTTCAATTTCCGTAATGTGGTGAAAGTTCATTTAAAAAAGCTGCTTGGGATTCAATCAGATTATTGGAAGCAACGGTGCACTGTCAGATGGGTTCAGTTAAGTGGCGAAAATACTAAATACTTCCATGCCAGAGCCACTGAGAGGTATAGGCATAACACCATTTCCAATATTATGGATGTCAATGGGAATCTGCTGGTTGAGCATGAAGAGAAAGCTACGGCTTTTCTGCAGTGCTACAAAAACAGGATGGGTGTGTCTTTCAGTATGGCCTCCAGCCTAGATGTTCTGGATGTTGTGCAGCAGGTTGAGGGACTGTACCATCTTGGGGATCCTTTTTCTGCAGAGGAGATTGAGAATGCGGTGAAATGCATGAAGCCTGACAAAGCTCCTGGACCTGATGGGTTTACTGGACTGTTTGTCAAGCATTGTTGGAGCATCATTAAAAAGGATTTCCTTAAGCTTTGCGAGGATTTTTCTGCTGGGCAAGGCTCTTTACAAAACATAAATGGATCCTATATCACCCTTGTGCCGAAAAAGCAGTCTCCCGAAACAGTCAATGATTTCCGTCCCATTTCACTCACAAATACTTGCTTGAAGTTCCTCACCAAAATCATTGCTAACAGATTCCAACAGGAGATTACAAGGTGTATCCATGCAAATCAATATGGGTTTATAAAGAGCAGAACCATCCAAGACTGCTTGGCATGGTGTTTTGAGTACCTGCATCAATGTAAACAGTCCAAGAGGAAAGTGGTCTTGTTTAAAATCGATTTCGAGAAAGCTTTTGATACTATTGAGCATGAGGCTATCCTGAAAATTCTCGAAAGGAAAGGCTTTCCCCCTATGGTGATCAAATGGGTAAAGGAAATTTTGTCTTCTGGGTCTTCATCTGTGTTATTGAATGGGGTCCCTGGAAAGATGTTTCACTGTAAACGAGGGGTTAGGCAGGGGGACCCTCTCTCGCCTTTGTTATATGTTTTGGGAGGAGATCTTTTGCAAAGCATTGTCAACTTGGCTCTTACAAATGGCAGTCTCAAGCTTCCTATTCCTGTAGGCAAAGATTATCCAATTGTGCAATATGCTGACGACACTCTTATAGTTCTCCCTGCGGATCCTGTTCAGCTTACCGTTTTTAAGGATCTATTGGAACAGTATGCAAGTTTTACTGGCTTAAAAGTGAATTATCATAAATCCTCTATGATCCCAATAAACTTGGAAGGTGATGAGGCAGCATGTCTTGCTCAGATTATGAACTGTCAAATGGCTTCCATGCCTTTTACTTACCTAGGTCTGCCTATGGGTACAACGAAGCCTTCCATTGTGGATTTTGCTCCACTAATTGACAGGATTGAGAGAAGGATGTCAGCAGCTGTTTCTTTTCTCTCATATGGTGACAGCCTTGTGTTGGTTAACTCTGTACTGTCCTCACTCCCCACTTATTTCATGCTCACGTTGGTAATACCGAAGGGAGTGATCGAGGTTATTGACAAGGCCAGAAGGAGATGCTTGTGGAGAAAGGACAAGAATAAACAGAGGGTTAATTCCTTGGCCGCATGGGACATGGTATGCAGGCCTAAAGACAAAGGAGGGTTGGGAATAATCAACTTGCATGTACAGAATAGAGCGCTTCTGCTTAAGCATTTGGATAAGTTCTACAATAATGCTGATTTGCCTTGGGTTCAGCTTATTAGAGATTCTTATTATTTTGAAACTGTGCCTCATGCTGTTGTGCTGAGCGGTTCTTTTTGGTGGAGGGGTATTTTGAATCTGGCTGACAGTTGGAGAGCTATTTCGCATTGTGAAATTGGCACTGGAGCTACTGCTTTGTTTTGGGAGGATGTATGGCTTCCTATCTCATTGGCGACAAAATTCCCCAGGTTGTTTTATTATGCCAAGGATAAAATTGCTTCAGTTAAGGAAATTCTTGCTCTAGACCAGCTAGCAGACGCCTTCCACCTTCCTTTATCGGTGGAAGCTTTCCAGGAGTATAACACCCTGCAAGAGGAGCTCAGTAGGGTGGATATTCAGAATTCTGATGACAAGTGGATTTGTAACATAAATAAGGGAGTTTTCACTCCCAAGGCTTTCTATGACCTGCATTTCTCACAGATTCCTGTCCACGGTCCTTCCAAATGGATTTGGAAATCCAAGTGCATGTCAAAGCACAAGGTTTTTGCTTGGTTGATCTTGCATGATAGATTAAATACAAAGGATATGATGTTGAGGCGCCACTAGAAGGTTACGGATGACAACTCATGTGTTCTCTGCCAGGCCCAAGTGCTTGAAGACTGGAGCCACTTATTCTTTAACTGCACTTTCAGCAGCCGAATTTGGAATTATTTACAAATTAAGTGGTCCAGCGATCAGCTTTCTACCTGTTTGTCAATCGCCAAGAAATCTTTTGATGGCCCATGTTTTACTGAAATTGTCACACTGTCGTGCTGGAATATTTGGAAGCAAAGGAATGGATGGATTTTCAAGAATGTGAGACCTTCTTTCAAAGGTTGGAAGGCCGGTTTTGTTACTGATGTAACCTTGCTTAGGTACAGGTTAAAAGCTTCTGTTCTTCCCCTCCTAGAATTATGGCTTAGTAACCTTCATTAGTCTTTCTGTTGTAAATCTTGTAAATATTATTTTTCTGTGAATAAAGTGAGAAAAGAGGCTGTGGGGGACTCCCCTGCAGTAGAAAAGTTTCAAAAAAAAATCAAGCCAGACATGTCCATTTTACTTAGGGAAAAGCAAGAAATGTAAGAAATTACGGTAAGGAAGAAAAGTTTTTTATGTTAGAGGAAAATACTGAAAAAACAATCTACTACATAATGTATAGTGTGTGAACCAAGTTATATCAAAAGATAGATTGATTTTGTTAGAATGCGGGTAAAGTCGGAGAGGCAAATGACTATACGATGGTATCTTGCATGTTTCGACTAAATGTTAGAAAATAATATGTTTTTTTTGAAGAAAAACTTGGAACACAATTGCACTATCTTATATTTTGCAACATAGGTATATCAAAAGAAAAGCCAATTTATTCCACGGAAAATGTTGGAGCAAATTCAGGATCTTCCGCTACACGGATTTCCTAGGAAACAAAGTCATAGGCACGTAAGTTCAGAGCCAGGCCAACTACGCCAATAGCACTCATCCATAAACCGGATTGACTGCAAAGGTGACTTGTATGTTTGGAAAAAGTTCTATAAAAATAATCACCTTGTTTTGAGAGAACTATGCCCTTTCGACAATTATTTTTGCTTCACTTTGTTCCTTAATTTTGTTCCCCCTAGGCTAGAGTGAACGAGAGATAAGACCTGATAGGTGTGTACCATATGTCAGAATTGCATTCAAACGATTTTAATCGGACGATTTGAGGTCCGCGTTAAAGGTTATGTTGAGCATGCAATTTTCTGTTTTTTTTATGAAACATACCCTCACTGTTTATAAGGCGCAGAAGCTTTTTTTGATGAATTTTGACAGGAAAAATTAGAATTAATATATTGTTTATTTAGTATGAAATTGATATCGATAGATTTATATTAAAAAATATTTTCTAATGATACAAGTTATTTATCGAATAATTCTCATCTACTTTCATTAATTATTTGTCAAACGAAAATCTCATAAAACACTTACGTCTTTCAAATGGGAAAGGAGGGACTATGGTTCAGTGAAAGTGTGAAACCCTAGCCCCAAATCCTATGCTTTTGCGCAATTGCCCGTTCTCCACGGCCAATGTTTCTCTACGAATCGATTTAAACCCACAGTTCCTTAAAATCTCCAATTTTCCTGTCACTATCCATGCAATGCAAGCAGTCAACTGTTAAATGAAACTCGTCGTGTTCCCAATCAATCACTCACTGTTGGTTGACTAGCTAGGTGGTCCAACTGACCGACAAGTGGGACCCACTCACACTCTTTCCTCACTCCAGTCCTTGTAGCCCATAGTCCAGTCCACCCTGCACGCTCCACTCCCGAACCCACGCCACCGCCCCACCCGACTTCCACGGTCCCCCACGCTCACCACTCCACGGCGACCGCGACCACGACCGGGAGACGCCGGGATCCAGGGGGAGCCCGGCAGCCCGTGCTTGACCGGCCTGCGTGACGGCGGGCCAGCCGGCAACGAGGGCGAAGAGGCAGAGAGATCGACGACCGGCTCGGCTCGGCTCTGCTGGTCGCGACGACGGCCTCGAGACACGGGATCGGTGGGCGGCAGCGACTCTACCGACGGCGGGACGCCGAGGTACTCCACTTCCGCCCTCTCGTCGTTTCCGGTCAGCATCCACTCTCACAGTCTCACTCTCCCTCCTGTTGCCATCGCACATCAGCCAAATGTTCCCCGTTCCGATTTCACTTTCCCCTGATTTGTTTCTGTCTAGACATATTACAAGTATATATACATCCGCATGTTGACAAATGGAAGTCATCTAATTTGGAACAGAGGGAGTAGAAGTTAATTGACTTTTGTGACATTACCATGAACATGATCTACCCGCGATTAGAGCACCTAATCTGATGGGTAATGCACATTATATAGGGAGAGATTAGCTCTCTTACAGGCAATGAGTGAAGTCACTGGAGAATAGATCCCATTCCTTTGTATCTGTTGTATCAGAATATTTTGTCCACTCCTAAGATGCGGCATTATCATGTGGCGAGTTCTCTACCATTCCATCCTATGCCTCATCAGTCTCTGGAAACTCGGAGAGATGTCTTTCGCCAGAAAGCTAGGGAAAGCGGTCTTCTTTCATGGAATCCCATTCCTTTGTATCTGTTGTAGTGGTGGAAGCCGCAGGCACCAAAAGCATTGATGGAGCGCTATGATGCTCAAGTGAATTTAGATGATCCTCAGCAAGGGATTGATCTATCTCCTGGGATGCCTCACTTTCCCACAGGCTAAGAGATGGAAACATATCTCTCCCCTTTCCCCTCCTTGCCTCCTCGATTTCCTCCAGCAAAAACCCCAATCTCCACTCCCTTCCCCTGCTCCCACTGAACTCCACACAGCGAGTAGTAGCGATCAAAATCAGCGGGAGAGAGCCATGTAGTCCAGCACCTCTAAAATCGTCACCGACACGACGAGCATCACCTTCTCAAGATCGACGGGTACTGACTCAACCAGAGAGTCCTCCCCACCGGCGAGCCACGTCTACCTCCTTCACCGTCGCCGGCCACCAGTGGATCATCGGCTACTACCCGGACAGCTTCACTGACTCCTTTCACCGGTACATATCTCTATACCTCTTCCTATCTGAGTGCAATAGTGCATGAACAGACCGGTGAGGGCGCGGGTTCAATTCACCTTGACGTTCACGGCGGAGGAGGGGCACGGCTCCAAGAAGACGAAGCCATCTCTGATCAAGTTCGTTGAGGCGAAGCGCGTTAGCAACAGACAGTGGGGATGTGAGAAATTCATCAAGAGGGGGATTGGAGAAATCAAAGACCGTCGATGAAATCGTCCACGCGATGCTTTGATTTCTCGAGATCCTCCCTCTTTGTAAATTTCTTACACGCCCACTGTCCGTTGTTAACCGCTTCGACTCAACGGACTTGATCGGAGACGGGTTCGTCTTCTTGGAGCCATGCCCCTCCTCCGCCGTGGACGCCAGGATGAACTGAACTCGTGCCCTCATCGGGCTGTCCATGCACTCAGATAGGAAGAGGTATAGGGATATCCATGATATTTGAGTCGCTGTATAGTCGCTGTATAGTCGCCGACTATACAGCGAGTCGTTCTGGCGTGGATGAGCCGCACTAGCGACTTGACTCACGGAGCAAGTCGCGCCACGTCACTGGCTCGACGGCGATTTTCTGCGACTATACAGCGACTTGATGCCTCAGGATTTCAGCGACTTGATGAAAGGGAGAGAAAGGGCAGAGCTCAGAGGAGAGGCCCGAGCCGCCGCCGCTCCTCGCGGAGGCTAGGAGTGGTTGCTGGGCCAGGGAAGGGAGGAGCTGCGGCGCGTGGGGACGAGGCAGCGCTGGAGGTGACGCCGGGAGGGGAGGAGCGGCAGCTGCGGTGCTGGGAGAGGGAGAGAGGAGCGGCGGCGCTGGAGGAGGGAGAGAGGTCCGGGGAGAGGAGAGAGCTGCGGTGCTGGGATTGAGTGGTGGCGGCTGGGAGAGGGAGAGGGAGAGGAGTTTATAAGTTGTAACCCTAATCTGCTACTCTGATGGGCCAGTTTGGATGGGCTTCGGCCCAAAAACCCCTAGCCAGGCAGGTATGACCTTTTTTTTAACTCTAAGTGGACAATATATTACGGTGCTGCTGTGCAATATAAACTAAAAAGGCTACTGTTCACCTGGCGACTCGGAGCGACTAATCAGGGCAAGTCACCGAGTCAAGTCAGTAAGTCACGAGTCTCAGCCTCGGCGACTCGACTCGACTCGGCGACTCAAAAACCATGGGGATATCTACCGGTGGAAGGAGTCGGTGACACTGTTCAGGTAGTAGCTGGTGGTCCGCTGGTGTCCGGCGATGCTGAAGGGGGTAGACATGGCTCGCTGTCCGGTGGGGAGGACTCGCTGGTCGACTGAGTACCCCTCGATCTTGAAGGGGGTAGATGAGGCAAACTTTATATGTTATGTCTTTCCTATTCTCTTATCTTATGCCTGTGAGTGTGAATAAATGTAATGTAGAAAAGACCAATAAATTACAAATCCTTCTTTGAAATTGTGGCATCATCGTTTGGGCCACACTGGCCTGTCCTGTTACCGCTAGCAATCGAATCAAAATCTCGCTGGACTCCGTCCAGTTCGTGTAAATACGTCCACTTTTGGATCCGCCATTTCAGTTCATTTGGTGGATCATGGTATTGTTTCTTGACCATAGTGAGTGCCAATATTGGTTTATGGACTCTCGCGAAAAGAAAAGAAATTGCTTTATAGATGCTTTGTTTTGGTCAAGAATAGATTTCTTTTTCTTTGCCCTCTCTAGCTGTTGCCACTGAACAAAATAAAATAGTCCTTAAGAGTTTTGCTTCCATTGGGTTTGACTTGCATGATGCAATAATTCAATCTCCTTGTTGCCCGCATCTTAATTAGGTCAGGTAGTTAATTATTGTATGCTCTGTGTGCGCCACGGCTGATTGGTTATCATCTGATGGTATAGTTTAAAGCTCGTGCATTGCTAAAGTCAGTATGCTCAGTCAGTATGCTCTTTGACATTTACATGTTTAGTTTGTATATTTCGTGCCAAGATTATCATTGTATGTCGCATGTTTCGTTTTAGGAACTGAGCAAGCTTCATGGTTAAATCTTGACGTTGAAGGTGTCCCGAAGTAGAGAACACGCTATGATGTCCATTTGGTGTTTCTGTGCTACTCTTGTCCAAATTCTCCTCTGCTTTATGCTCTGTCAGCCATGCTATAGCACAGTAAGTGACATCCAATGCCTGAAGAGGTTGAAGGCGTCAGTTGATCCAAATAACAAGCTGCACTGGACATTTGGGGACAACAAAGAGGGATCCATATGCAGTTTTAACGGTGTGGAGTGCTGGCATCCCAATGAAAATAGGATTCTTTCTCTTCGACTTGGCAGCATGGATCTTAAGGGTCAATTCCCTGATGGACTTGAGAATTGTAGTAGCATGACCTCGCTGGACCTATCAAGCAACAGCCTTTCTGGGCCAATACCATCTGACATCTCAAAACGGCTTCCGTTCATTACAAACCTTGATCTTTCGTATAATAGCTTCTCAGGGGAGATTCCAGAATCGCTAGTTAACTGCAGCTATCTCAATGCTGTCAATTTGCAAAATAACAAGTTGACTGGAACAATCCCAGGGCAGCTTGGTGGTCTTTCTCGCCTAACTGAGTTTAATGTTGCTGGCAATAAGTTATCAGGCCAGGTCCCTTCATCTTTCAGCAAATTTCCAGCATCCAGTTTTGTAAATCAAGAACTCTGTGGGAAACCTCTGAGCAGTGAATGCACTGCCACTTCAAGCAGTCGTACAGGGGTGATTGCTGGTTCTGCTGTTGCTGGTGCAGTTATCACTTTAATAATTGTTGGTTTTATTTTATTCGTTTTCTTGCGGAAAATGCCCGCTAAGAAGAAGGAAAAAGACGTGGAAGAAAATAAGTGGGCAAAGACTATTAAGGGAGCAAAAGGAGTTAAGGTATGTTTTCCCTAGGATTTTGTAGATACTATTTTAATTGTATTTATCTGTATCACTATTTTTAAAATGCTAGCCTTGTTCTGCTTCTAACTGACACAACTTTTGCATCTTGGGGAAGCTCCAGAACTGTAGATACAGAATTAATAATCTTTCTTGTAATTATATTGATGTTTTTTCGAAGCACAAAAGCAGGATGTTCTTAAACATTTTTTTTTGACTCGAAGAATAATCTGTATTACTATTAACTAGGGGAACTGTCAGCCATTTATCCGAATATGTATTGAAAATATGACTTTAGTTTAGGCATTACAGACTTCTGGTTTGCTGCATTGTCACTTTTGTTTCTGTGAATTGTCATTTACAGGTATCAATGTTTGAGAAATCAGTTTCCAAGATGAAATTGAATGATCTAATGAAGGCAACAGGTGATTTTAAGAAGGAGAACATCATTGGAACAGGTCACTCCGGAACTATGTACAAAGCTACACTTCCTGATGGTTCATTCCTTGCTATCAAGAGGTTGCAAGATACTCAGCATTCAGAGAGCCAATTCACAGCCGAGATGTCAACATTGGGAAGTGTGAGGCAACGCAACTTAGTTCCTCTATTAGGTCACTGCATTGCTAAGAAGAGAGACTCTTGGTGTACAAATACATGCCCAAAGGTTCTCTCTATGATCAACTACACAATGAAAGCAGTGATAGGAAGTCTCTGGAATGGCCAGTGAGGCTAAAAATCGCCATCGGGGCTGGTAGAGGGTTGGCGTGGCTTCATCATACTTGCAATCCCCGTATTCTTCACCGCAACATTAGCTCTAAGTGCATACTACTCGATGATGACTATGAGCCTAAGATTTCAGATTTTGGGTTGGCAAGGCTGATGAATCCAATTGACACCCACCTGAGCACATTCGTCAATGGTGAGTTTGGTGACATAGGTTATGTAGCTCCAGAGTACACGAGCACCCTTGTCGCCACTCCAAAAGGGGATGTTTTTAGTTTTGGTGTTGTCTTGCTTGAGCTAGTCACGGGTGAAGAGCCCACACACGTGTCAAATGCCCCAGAAAATTTCAAAGGCAGTTTGGTGGATTGGATAACATACCTATCAAACAACTCTATACTTCAAGATGCGATCGACAAGTCCTTGATTGGGAAGAACAATGACGCCGAGCTGCTTCAAGTTATGAAGGTTGCCTGTTCTTGCGTGCTTTCTGCTCCGAAGGAAAGACCTACAATGTTTGAAGTTTACCAGCTTCTGAGAGCTGTTGGAGAGAAATACCATTTTAGTGCCGCTGATGATGAATTGACGCTGCGACCACAGGATTCGGATGCTAAAATGCTGGATGATCTTATCGTAGCAAAATAGACAAGTTTGTATGATAACTTGATATCTTGGAACGATCGTCTTCATATGATAGTTATGTACTATTTGGCCTCCTTCCCTAGCTCTTCCTGGATATGTTATTTGGTTGTAAGATCTGGATATGAAATTGTCATGTTTACGCTTTGTACATCCTCAGCTTGTTGTATCTTCAGGATGTACTGGTGCTGGGAGGTTGATCAACTGTATCACCACTTAACTATTATCAAATTCGATACTCGGATCCTATTCGTCAAGTCATGATCTTTTATCACTTTGCTTGGTCTGGGAAAGAAATATAGAAATTGTGAGACAGGAACATTACAGCCATTGGCAGAAACATGAGTGCGCGACGGGCCAAGGACGTTCCCGCATTCTATGTACAAACACTACGGCCAATTGCCAGCCCGTGATGCTTCACCTCTACCACCGCCGGCCACGCTGATGTCCCGCATCTGCCTCTTCCTCTGCCGGCGCCTCCTCTCCTCCTCCTCCACCACCACCTCGTCGCCGTCGACCTGCTGTGCTCCCAGCGTCGCCGGCCATTCCCGATGCCAAGCCTACACTACACCACGCCGATGTCCCGCATCCGCCTCCGCCGCCGCCTCTTCTCCTCCTCCACCTCCACTTCGCCGCCCTCACGCTCCTGGTCTCCCCGCGCCGCCTTTGCCGTGGCCACAGAGCGCGTCCGACCCGGCACGCTCAGACCCGAAGACGCATACGACCTGTTCGATGAATTGCTGCGGCAGGCCACCCCGGTCCCGGGCCGCTCTCTGAACGGCTTCCTTGCCAGTTGCCACCCTCATGGACTGCTGCTGCCGTGCGCGACGACCGAACATAGTGCTTGCCTTCTTCGACCGTGTACTCAAGGAGGGCCTGAAAACAAACCAGATCATCGCCAGTACCTTCCTCAAGTGCCTCTGCTACGCAAAACGGACAGGTGAGGCTGTCAACGTGCTGCTTCATAGGATGTCTGAGCTAGAATGTGCGGCTGATGCCATCGCATACAACACAGTTCTTAAGAGCTTGTGTGAAGATAATAGGAGCCAGAGGGCACTCGACCTGCTCAAGACGATGGCGAAAGAAAGAGTTGGATGCTTCCCTGACGTGGTGTCATATAACACGGTCATCCATGACTTCTTTAGGGAGGGAGAGATAGGAAATGCATGTGATCTATTTCATGAAATGAAATGATACAGCAAGGGTTTGTGCCCAATGTTGTGACATATAACTCGGTTATTGATGCGCTGTTCAAGGCCAGAGCAATGGACAAGTCCCAGCTATTTCTTCGGCGAATGGTTGATAATGATGTACGACCAAATAATGTGACATATAATTGCATGATCCATGGATATTCCGCTATGGGCCGGTGGCGACTAGTATTTTCAGAGAAATGAAAATACGGGGTCTTATACTAAATATAATTACTTGTAACTCGATCATGGCTTCCCTTTGCAAGCATGGAAGAAGCAAAGAAGCTGTGGAAATTTTTGATTCCATGGCTGCCAAGGGACATAAGCCTAATATCGTCTCGTACTCTATTTTACTTCATGGATATGCCAATGAAGCAATGAAGGATGCTTAGTTGATATGATTAACCTCTTTAATTCAACGTCAGACAATGGTGTTGCAGCTAACTGCCATGTGTTTAACATATTAATTGGTGCATATGGTAAATATGGAACAGATGATCGAGTTCCACTCCATTCTTCTATATCATCATCCCCTCCATCTCCATCAATGCGTAGGCTTGATCTTATAGCTGCTTCATGCGCTGCAACCCCTTGGATTCTTGCAGGCTTGCAGCTCCTTCTTCAATGTTCTGCCCGGTGCCATCATTTTGGAGACCTGCCTGAAGGAAGGCGCACATATAACAGACGAGTTCCACTGGAGATGATATCAATTTTTGATCAAAACATGCTCGATTTCTAGTTTTCCAGATCACCCAGCAAACGGCAGCGATCCCAATAATGTGTATGTTAGTTCCAAGGGTAGATATTTGGCAAATTTTCCAAAGTATTGAGTAAAACACAATACTTGCAGAACTTCAAGAAATCAAGAGTATCACGTCGTGATGTTCCAAAGTGAGGATTCAGGTACTACCAAGATTTTCTCAGGTTGTAGGATTTAGTTTAGTGTTAGAAACGAAGAGGTCAGATGTTTGCAGACACCAACACGCTGTTTAGATGCTGATGCCTATTTGTGTCGGTGGAAATTAGTTCTCTAATGTTTCCTGATGTGAACGGAATAACGCAGCTTACTCCCTTGCCAGTTCCTTTTAAAAAGGTTATTGGGGTAGCTTTTGTGCGTATCACCCCATGACGCAGATAACACATACTCTGAAGACCTTGATCTTCAGAGGTAATTAAGCTTCCAAAGATGTTTATTGGTCACCAGAAGTCTAGTATCCAGAATTTGGACGGGAAATTTGACCAGGAAGCGATTAAGCCCACTAATTATTGGGTTTTAGCCAACAAAAGATCAAAAGTGGTTTTTTCTCCCGACATCCACAGATCCCTCCATTTAAAAAAAATCAAAAATTATATTTAAAAGTTAGAAAAAATAAAACAATAATGCATGCTCTGAATGATGTATACTACAATCGTGCAAAATGCAAAATTATATTATAGTCCACACAGAAATGACAAAATTTGGAGATTTGATAACAATCAGTATCTCGCATTGTGATTTGTACGTCTATAAGATACATCATCAAAAACATGCATTATTTTTTTCAGATTGTTCTGAAACTTATAAATATATTTTTCGACTTTTTTAAAGTAGCAGGAGCACTAGATCTCAGGTGCAAGAAATCTCTACTTAACAAAAGATAGCTACCCTCATAAAAGGTGAAATGAAGATGAACTTGTTGGTGGAGAGCGGACAAATGACCCCCAAGATCAGGGAGCTCGTTTATTGAAAAGTCAAAAATGACATTTGAAAGTTTCAAAAAATCTGGGAAGAATCCTAGATGTAGGTGATGATGAACTCTATTAGCATGCAAAAAACCAATCCGCAAATTCATTGTATTTTAGCTTGAGAAACCAATCCTATTGTAATTTTTGAATTTTTCAAAAAAGGTCACCATGGAGCTCAGGTTCCATTTGTGTTTCGGAATACTCAATTTTGAATTTTTTGAAAATGCCATTTTAATACTCGATTTACAACCGGCGCTTAGCATCAACAAGCGGAGAAACCAAACTACAAACGCTAAGATATTTTAGGGGAAGTTGGGTTGCTCAGCTTAGAGCATCTCCAACTGAGGCCCCAAATTCGACCCCAACATGTCCGCAGACAGTGAACGGACAACCCCAAATATTGTGTTCTATAATCATAAACCTTATATTCTCTACTCAAATACATGCAGTCCATACACTTGATTCTTTTGCATTATGCAAGCTCTATCTAGTGCACACAGATATACTCCCTCTGTATCAAAATATAAGATGTTTTAGCATGTTTGAATGTTGCACTAAAAACATGCTAAAACATCTTATATTTTGATACGGAGGAGTACCATACATAGCAACTATAATTATAACTAAAATAACTATAGCGCCCAATGCATAATGGAGACTCCTTTTCGATGCCATGTTTCTTGATCTTCTTCATCTTTGTCCGAGTTGCATCCGTCTTGCTTTTGTAATCGTCAACAACGTCGACTAGATGCAACTCCATCCTCATCTTCTCTTCTTTTATTTTCTTGTTCTTTTCTTCAACCTTCTTCATTTTCTCCTCCACTTTCCGGTTTGTATCTTGAACTTCCTCCAACTTTTCTTCAAACTTCCTTCTTTCCTCAATTGTGAAGTCCAAATCCTCCAATATGCGCATCTAGCCTCGGAGGGAATCGTTCAGCTCGGATATCACACCGTGGACATTGCAACTACATGCTTTTGAATCCTACAATTCAACAAAATGCAACTCAAATCCTCGCACAATTTTGGGGAAAACTCAAAATGTGAGCAAAACCTAGGACATACCAAGTCGGAGGAGGTGCCCTCCTCATATAGAGAGTAGGAGCCCGTCGAGTCCTCGTTCGTGTCCCAGCAAACCATGGTGTCGAAGACCGGTGGGCGGAGACATGCGGAATGGAAAACAACCGATGGCACGAACTTACAGATCAGATAGCCAGGCGTGCGGAGAAGCCATGGAAGATCGACGACTTGCTGCCATAGAAGCGGAGGCGGCAGCGGAAATGCAGCCAAACACGTCGAAATGCGGCCGCAACGTAGCTTTCTACGGCCGAACTCTGGATATCAATATATTGCACTTGATGGGAGCAAGAAGTATTCAAGCTCCTCGTACTCGTACCTTACTCGTACCTCCATGTCACTGGTAAGTAATGACTGCTTGTGAGATACAAAACTTACAATAGCACTGTAATTTCACTACTGAAATAAGGTGCACAAATCGCCTCATCACAAGCGTAAAAAAGTAAGTGCAATTTTCAAAGGTCTTGGGAAGTTCAGAAGTTCACAAAAAGAGGACTTTGAATGTTATTTTGTAATATAGATTTATTTTTCTTTGCATGGAGTAATCTAGAAGAGATCTCAATCTAGAACTGTTACTCCGGAGTGCCCTGAATGAAGTCAGTGTTTCAATAGTAGGATTGGTTATTTACGGAACCCATAAATTTATTTTAAAAAAATACACGCCCAAACACTATTGGAGCCCTTTTCTTGTGCTGATGCTGTATGCTCATTTCAGATCTGTCCCTACATATACTAATGCAAGTACAACTCAGCCATCAAAAACGAAATCCCCACATAAAGTCTCTTTTTGCCTTCCAATATCTAATTAGCATAACCTCTAGTAAGATCTGAATCTGAATTACCTCTTCAAATGGAAAAATTCCTTTGAAAACAATGCAAGCGATAGGATTGTGTTCCTAAACAATTGCTTTGAACCAGCACTTATATCTTTCCAGTTGTGTTTACTTAGTGTATGCCAATTGCCAAAAGATTGCTGCGCTAGATTTTTTCATATCTAGAGGATTAGTGGAATATGAAAGCGCGGAAGGCGAGAAATTGCCATATTTTCCAAGACTACTCCTCCATCACTGCTTTAGATGTGGCTCTCTTAGCAGAGTACATAGATCACCAAAGGTAAGTAATTGTTGCCGGGATGTAAATATTGAGGAGGGAGGATTCGTGTACATGTCAATCAGCACATATCTGTCAAAACAGACACTAAGAGTGGAGCGACATATTTGAATTCATCCACATAACCGTTTGGTTAAACGTAAAGTGACGGTCTGATGAGTAACTTGCAAGCTATAATTAGAAAGAGATGAACAAGACACAATAATTCAAAAAAACATCAAAAGTTAAACCTACAGAGTCAGATTCATAAGTATGTCAATCAGCACAGATCCACCAAGTAGACCCTAAGACTGGGGCGACAAATTTGAAGTCATCATCCTCATAAAAATTTCAATTATGAAATCGTCACAGCATTTGACGTTGCAACTCAAGTGGCCACCAGCTAGAATTGTGAGCCTTAATGGACCGAATTTAAGGAAAATAGAACCAGTTGAGGTCGTCAGCTACAAGCAAAAGATTATTTTGTTAATCAGGATTTGATCATATGAACTATGCACTTGTAAACATCACCCGATTTTACAGACCAACTAAACATAATATAAAATCCAATGTAAAAAGATGTAATAATTAAACGATTGACCTCGTTAACAAAATATTATTTCCACATAAAGAGAATTGAGACATACGCTTGTCAATTTCTTTGGTGAAATCACTGGTCAAAGAAAAAACAACCAAATGCTACGAACACTACAAAACAAGAAAACAATGTATGAGGACTCAGGTTATGGGTGGTGATATAGCAGGATGGTCGGCAAGGCAAAAAATGCCAGTTACGACGAACGAGACCAAATATCAATCTTCAGCGTCCTCCATGCAAATTCCAAAATCGACACCTCTAATTAAGTGTAGTGCCATAAGCCAGAGCAAAGGAAATTAAAACCTATTTGATTCAAAGAGAGTAATTTTAAGTGAAGGTCGTCAGATAGGAGCGAAAGACTAATTTTGTTCAAGTAATCACGGTTTGATCATATGAACTATGCACTTGTGATCATCATCCGACCTTAGAAAACAGATTTTGCTCCAATGAAAAAATTGGTTCATCAAGACAACAGAAAAACACACAAAAAAAAGAGAAAGCGTGGAACCTCAGAAGGAAGGCAGTAGGTTATGTAATCATTAGTGACTTCATCGAGAAAGGTTCACACTAATCATCATCGGCTTCACGAGACCACGACTTATAATTAGAGATAAACGAAGAGCAAAACAAAAAACAGGAACAGATCTGGTTGCGTAGTCGGCCTCATAGAGAAGATTAGATTGATCCACATGAAGAAAATTCGGACATATGCTTGTCTATAATTTTGTTTAATCCTCGGCCGTAAAGGAATCAGAAACAAAGCAATAAAAGAAACGAAAACAAATCAGATCAGTGGGTGGCGGGGAAAATATTTCTGGTCGAGAAGAGAGGACTAGGTTTATGGGTCCTCCAGAACACTAGATTTTACCAAAGTTCTCTGGACAGTATTGAATCAAGCTGAATCATGAAGACGACAGGTGATCTTATCGCTTATCATGGTCCAGCTTGAGTCAATGCAGTGCAGGAAACTCAAGTAAGTTGCTGCATGAATCTTGGGTCAGAACCGATGGCCAGCCGAGATGGTGGGGGATGGATCTGAATAAGAGGGAGCGTGGAGGGCTGCGGGCCTGCGGCAGGAGGTAGAGGGCTCGTCGAAATTCCGCAGGGATGAGCTGAGGCGGCGGCTGCTGCTTTCTGGTGTGGTTTACCTAGGGCGATTGGGATGAGTATAAATAGGGAACGGCTGGGCTAGGGCTATAGACCATGCCTTCCGCCTTCCGGCCAGGAGAAACAACCCTGAAAAGGATTTGGATGGGAAAATGGACTAGGAAGAGATTAAGCCCACTAATCCTTGGGTTTTAGCCCAACAAAAGATAACTGCTTTTGGCACATGAGCACCTGTAATCCCGTTTTATATAAAAACACGAGAAAAATATTTTAGTTCTTTGTAAATTCGGGGGAAAAAGCATACACGTATAGATACATGTTTAGTATATACGACATATGTGGTCTACACAGAAACGAAAAATGTTGAAAGAAACGATTAGTCTTTTTTGCCTCTTTAGATCCACGATTTTGTGATTTTTGTGCAGGCTACAATACAATTCTTTTTCCAGCCATACTCTGCGGATGTGTAGATAAAGTCTATATATCCATATCAATTTTTTTCAGATTTATTTAAAACTTTAAAAAATATTTCCGATGTCTCAAAATGCCTAGAAAAGACGATATGAATTTTGCGCTTACAAATCACAACGCACACTCGTACTACATGGGTTCTGATTGTTTATGAAAATGGAATGCGCAGAACGGCCCTGTCGTCATACTTTCCTCATTAGTTATAAGTTCAACCCGCTGACCAACGTCTCCAATGCCAAAATGCGCCATGAGCAACCAGACGAAGGTGAGGAGCTCCCCTCCTCTGCCTAGCTGCTGGGCGTGAAGCTCCACCGGGCACTTGCCGGCCGTGTAGAGCAGCAGCCTCATCCACATATCTTGGATCTCGACCAGCGTCTCGCGCCATGGCCCAGGTTCCTCCTGTTCTTTCAGGCATTCCTCGTAGCCGAACTCCAGCTTGTCTTCCACTAGGTGATAGGCAGTGTCCAGGACATCTTGCTTGCTGCTGCTGTTCTTGCTGATCTTCGCGTATAATCCTGTTAGCGTGTCCTCTGCAGTGCCACTTAGTGGCAACATGGACGGCTGCACAACCAAGAGGTACACCAGGTAAATGGATATCTTCATGCATATCTCCATGCTAGTTGATAATGTCTCGGCATCCGTGCTGCCGGAGCGTTTCCGTAAGTGCAATTCTGTGTATGTATGTAAGAGGATGATGCTATCGCCGAAAGAATCAGCTTGGGAGTTCAGAGTAGCGTTGATAATTGGGCGAAGATTCAACCAGTGTTGCTGCTGTGTGATCCTTGTGAACTCCTCTCGAGCAAGACGTCCAACCCATGTCACCACATTGTCCATAACATCCTTGCTGACCTTGACATTCTTGGTGTGTCGCAGGTTTCTGATAAACATCATCTTTTCGACTACATTTAACATCTTTCTGACGACTGTTGGTAGTTTCGATGATGTTGATTGCTCACGGCCCATGCATGAGCTCAAGAAGTTATACTGCCCCATGGAGTTTGACCACAACGGTCTCTTCTCCGGCCAAACGATGCTACTTGAGAGTAGAAGCCAAGAAATGTGGGCAAGCTTGTCGAACCTTCGAGCCTTGAAGAATGCCCAAGTCCAAGGTGACATCACGATCGGAAAGAAAGAACAAACTTCAAGACCAAAGCCGCCGATGAATAACGTGTAGGTGATTGCAACATCAGGTCCACTATATTCTTGTTTGTTGCCTCCAATTAGGAAGAGCACAAAGGCAGCTATCATGGTGACCTGGCTGATGGTCCGTAGCATGACGCCGGTCCTTGTTCGAAGCACCATGGCCTTGGTGTAGAGATCATCATACATCATGGCAAGCTCGACCTCAAGCAACTTGGGCACTTGGTCTGGGGGCCTGTCTGCTTGGAACCTGAAGACGTGCCGCTCTTTAATGTGGGAGACAGTGCGCCCTGAGAAGAGATCCCGGATGCCAACCATTGAGCCGAGAACGTAGCAGATTGTGGCAGCATAGCTGCCTTTATCAACCTCAACATTAAGCTTACGCAATGGAGGCAGACTGGTTTCCTTGAGGCCGTTTCGGCTACCGCACTTGAGCGCCCATGTCCTCTCCCCGTACCTGATGATTCCAGGCTTCCAGCAGCGAACACCAAAATGGCTGGAGCTAGAAGCCGCTGGTTACGCCCACCTATCGACTTCCAAAAGGCGTATAAGGCTAAGGAGACTTGGATGGTCAGGTTCAGTAGGTGCCTCAGCCACAGGTTGTTGTCCTCGATGGAGAATGCAGTCAGGGTGTCCTGCCCACCTAGATGGATGAGGAGGAAAGGTGCCCAGAAGAATGCTAGTTGGCCAGGAGCACCTGCAGATAATCCGTCTGATTCCCTGGTCCGGTGGCATGATCCAACCGATGTTCCGGCGCCCTGATCATTTCTGGATATAAGACCAAGGGCGTAGACTCCAACCATGTCTGCTCCAACGTACGCCAGCCAGATAAAAAGCCTGAGCAGAGCATTGGTGCTATACCTCCTGATGCAGCCGGTGAAGAAGAGAAATGTTTGCAAGGCGAAGCTGAGGAGCACCACCAGCTGGATTTCCCACTGATTCCATATTTGTTCCAAGCTCTCAATTGTAATGGTCATGATTTTGTTCAGCTTTTATAATGCTTTCACTCTCCTGTCCTGCTGGTAAGTAACAACATTAACACTAGTTTGTCAGCAGTGTGTACAATAGGTTACCTTTTTCAGTACCAACAATAATCGACTAAACCATAAAAGAATTTATTTAGAATGCTTGCACTTAAAGATTGTTTTTCATCTGATATCGTGCCATCATTTTATATCTACGGTCAAACGGCCCCTGATTCTTAGACTTCATATATCCCAGTTCAACACTCCTTCACAATATAATCTAACAAGGATGCAACTTTAACCCGATTGAGAAACTAACCTTCATGATATTTAAAGATGGGCTCATGCTGATAATTTGAGAATGTGAAATACAAAAAACAGTACAAATAACTACAGAATATTTGACAGGAAGATTTTACGGATGCTTAAACAAGTGTTTAAGAGTTACTCCCTCTGTTCCAAATTAGGTGTTGTACTAAATCTACAACGTTAATTTGGAATGGAGGGAGTATATCAGACCATAGAGAGGAACTAAAAGTAGGCCTAGAGAAATTTTGGAGAAAATATAGAACTGAAACAACATATTTTGAAGATAACGTTGTACTGAAATTTTTTGAGTATTGACTAATGCGTATGATTCTCTTAAGGAAAACGTAATGGTATAGTATCATGTCGCGTAACTACTAGCTAGCACAGCCTTCCAGTAGGTATTGTACTGGGATTGTTTTGCTAGAAAAGCTTCACGATTTGGACGGAACTACCGTAGAGCTAGATGCAGAGCTAATACTAGTATTCAAATATTAACAACATGTCTTTTTCCAAAACTATTTCGTAAAATTCTTCACAAATCATAATTCTTGGATGCTGTCAGGAAGTTTGGTGGCAAGAAGGTGTTCACACTATTTTACATTTTTCGTTATGAAGAACCAGGTTAGCAGAGGTCCCACTTTGTGCTTTCCCTAAACCATCGTTACTTTCCTTGGTGCAGAAGACAGGAATCCTTTCTGGAAAGCAAGGATTAACCAATTTGCATGCTAGTTAAAGTGAGTTATTTTTGTTAAGAGCATGCCCAAGTGATGTTCGTGTGCTCCAATTTTTAGTTGGACATAAATTAATCCTCGAGAAATGCAGATTTTTTGTAACATTAGATAGCTAAAACATTGCATCAATGCTATACTACAGTAAATGCTAGTTAAGTGACCAATCAAAACGTATACCAACGGATGATGGCTAAACAATAGAAGCTCAGAGAATCATGGAAATAATAACAGTCCGAACAATAAGAAGACCGGTAGTCACAGCTGGGAAGCAGAGAGAGAGAGAGAGAGAGAGAGAGAGAGAGAGAGAGAGAGAGATCACCAGCGTAAGGTGAAGCAGGGGAATAGTGAAAGGAGTGTAGCAAGTGCAGATGAAAGATGGAAGGAGAAAGAGCAAGGAATCTCATTTGGGTCAAGAGAGAAGGAAGCAACACGAAAATGAACAGTAGTTTGCTAAAAGGAAAAGGAAAAGAGAAAAGCTAATCAGGGTAGAAGGTTTGAATGGGCTGTTTTTGCATAAGATGCATAACTTCGGCCATGCTTCACTTTTGACATGCGATTCCTGGCTCAGTTTGTCGACTATGGAGGTTCTGTCCTGACCTAATGTCAGTGTCAAGTGTCAAGGTAGCAGAGTGTGATCTCTGGACAGTGGAATTGTTCAGTGTATACGGTCTGTTGGGCATAGTTAGATCATTTGGTGAGGTTGACTATGAGAAATGGTGCAGGCTTGCACGAGTGTTGGTGAGAACCAAGGAGGATGAAAGAAAATTCGTAGCTTGGGAAATCAGGTATATTGTCAGCAGGACTGAGGAAAAGTTCTAAAAAAAGAGTGAAGAGGTGCTTTGCATAAGGCATAAGACAAATGATGCTAACATGCATGAAGAGCGAAACCATGGTAAGTAGCATTAGCACTCCACCCACCACCCCTCCATGCCAACTTCAGGTGTTCCCCCGTTTTCCCTGAATACAGCGGTCGATATTTTCAAACAGAAGTCCCATCTTGTTTCCAGTTTCATTGCAAGCTTCCATGTTTGCCCGGTGTTCATTGACTCTTCAGGAAGACTTCAAGCTGGAGGCCTGGAACATAGTTACCAGTTAGATGCGGTTTTCCCGCTACTGTCGCTGTCAAAAGTTAAAATACCTCCTAAAGTACAAAATTAAGTGAGTACAATATTCACATGGTGCGTAACTCCAGTTGCAGGAAAACTTCGTGTTTGCAGGGAGGGCTTTGTGTTAGTGTGCTGGATAAGATGAAGACGACAAACCTGAAGATGTGTTGGGAGTTCCAGAACACTGCTTAAAGCATCAGTGCCCAACACAGAAAATAGAACTCTTTATGAACAGATGCCCAAGGCTCCAAGGGCATATCCTAGTGAGAAATGAATGACAATTACAAAGAGTGCAAGTAATCAATGATAATCCCACTTCACCTTAATAAGAATAAAAGAGTATAATGAAAATCAAATTTTAGAACATCCCAAAACATGAACCAAGAGATTCTTCTGCTCCCATGTTCCGCCCTCTTAGAACATTTTTATGGTGATAACCATCTGATTCCACTGGGAATGACCCCCCTGACCACTGATTACGGATTGAGAGCGACTCCAAATCAATGACTGTATACCTCATATTCATGTCCGCGTTACATGATTCTCATCTCAGTTAGGTTGGGATCATCTATTTAGTTAGATATATAATGCAAGGGAAGTCAACATTTTTACCATGACGAGATATATTTTTATTTTTTGGGGTTTTTCCACTTCTACCCTTAGTTGAGTCTCACTAATCAGATTTGCCCTTACCTTCCCTTTTCCGTTAGGTGGAGTTACATAAATCTCCCCCACGCCGTCTCCGTCAGATCAAAGCCCTTTGACCGTATCTCATCCAAAATATAGACAATTTTGCACCTCCTTACAGAAACATCAACTAAAATGCATAGACACATACACCCCAAAACATCATCATTGTAAGATACACATTACATAAACTTGAAGTCTGATCCTAACAGCATACCTCATGGAATCCAGCTTGTGTGTATCCTCAAAATGATTAAAACGGCTAAATATATGTGGAGTTTTCCAAGCTCACTAGCTGCCACAGGATGTAAGGGCACAGATGGTTGGCCAAAATTTATCCTGATAATATCCTAGCTGGACCTACATAAGTGTCTAGTCTACTCAATCAAATAAAATGAAAGAAATTTTCATAAATGAAGAAGATAAAGTATGTTTTAGTGTGTTTATTACAGGTTGCACATGCTAGCTCATCCCTACAGGGAAGGCTCAAATCATCATCAACCAAGGTAAAAAGAGATATGACCGCCAAAGAGATACAATGTCGTCACTGAATTTCCAAGATCTGCATCACCCAGAGAGGAACATGCTACATTACTTCATCACAAGTAACCGCAGTTCTCCCAGTAATCAGTATCCCGGTGCGTCGGGGAGTTCCTAGTCGAGTCGGACTCCATCCCCTGCACGCTCTCATTGGAAGCGGAACTCTGCTGCTGAGCAGGATGTGGATGTGGTTGCGCACTGTGAACGCACGAGTGTTTCCCGGAGTACACAACGTGGAACAGAAGCGGATCGCTATCAGTGGGCTGTACCTTCTTCATGGCATGGCAGCTCTGTGTGTGCTTGTGCGCGCACCGGTAGTATTGTCTGCAAGATTTATTTCAATAGTTCTGGTCAGCCTCCCTCGTGCACATACGAGCCAAAAAATAAATAAAAGAATGTGTGTGAGATGAATCCGGGTCCAAGCGTTGCTCACCTTGGATGCATGGCACCGCAGATTTCCTTTTGGCCATACTTCCTCCAGCTGAAGCTGTCATCGTCGAAGCGCCGAAGGAACTGCGAACGGCCATGGCGGTTGAAGTCAGCTGCTGGACGACATGGGTGCATGTCCATCGCGTTCCTCAATGCAGACTGTGAAACACTTATGCTGGATTCCTCGGCACGATACCCCCCGTTGCTTACAGAGAATTCAGTGAGGCCTGACAGGTGCTCAATGCCAACAGGTGCAGCTCCGTATTTCTCATTGTACCTTATCTCGAGCCTCTGGAGCTTGGGCATTGCCCCTGCCTCGAAGGTCAGGTTTGATATCTTGATGTAGGAGATTATAAAATGATTGAGAACAAGGAATCCCCTGCCACATATGGTGACCTTATCTTTAAGAGTTCCTTCAACATGCAGTTTAAGGTGCAAAAGGGAGTGCAACTGTGCGAGGATCCCAAAATCATCCAACACCTCAACCACGAGTTCAAGGTCATAGAGGTTATGGAGCTCTCCAATCCACTTGGGAACCCTCGATAACGTGCACCAAATATGGAGTCTCTGAAGAAAGAACGGAGAAGGAGACATTGAGCTTAATGCATCTCTGCATATGTTAGGGAGATAAGGATCCATTCGCAGGTATCTGAGGTTGCAAAGCTTTTCAAGGGAATGCCTCAATACATCCATCCGTTGCCCCTTCTCCACGTCATCCAATTGCACCCCACCAAAAGATGATATTTGAAGATCCCTCAAATTGGTCAGATCTCCGAGGTCTCTGATGGTGTCTACTGAGTTGAGGCCCAAACTGAACTCTCGCAGAGTGCGTAGGGATTTCATATTACCAATCCCACTGGGCAAATGTGTCACTTGTGGAATGACCAGGTGCAACAACTGACACAGATTAACAACATCTGTTGGAATTTCAACCATGCTAGATGTTCTTAATTCCAATGTTTCCAATTGCTCCAATCCCTGGATCTTCCTTGGTAGTGCTATTTCACCATATGCAACAATTTTTAGATACTTCAGTTGGAACAAATGACACATACCAGTAAGGTCGAGTATCTTCGGCTCATGGTTACCACTTGGAAACTCAAGAGTTAAAGCCCGGAGATGCTTGAAATCCGACAAAAGAGGTGCATATGTGGAGTTACCAAATCTCGCAAGCGCCCTTACTTGTGAGAGCTGGGTGGTTCCCAATACTGTGTCATCTATTACACCATCCAAGTAGAGGGAGAGTCGACGGACCTTATTAGGCAGCCTTGCCATGGCTCGTAAGTCATTTGTTACAGTGATAAAATTTTCTTCTCTGCACTTGTGTACAATAAGATCCAACATCATATCATGTACTCGGCAAGACAACACCTCATTGTTAGGATCTGTATCAACTGGTTGAATAATGCTCATGTTGACAAGCTCATTAAAGTAACCATCTGCAACATCCTCCAGATCTCGCCCATGCAACCTACTTATTAAACCTTGGGCTACCCATTGCCTGATCAAATCATTTTTTTCAATCGTGTAATCCTCTGGATAAATACCAAAATATAGCATGCATGTTCTCAAATAATGAGGAAGATTGATGTAGCTAAGGTTTAGTATCTCTCTCATTCCTTCCAAGGTGTGATTTACTTCAAAGTTGGAGCTCAAAGAATTCAGAACATGTTCCCATTGCCCAATCAGCTTACTTTGTTTGCTGGCCAAAATGCTAGATATAGTAATAATTGCAAGTGGCAAGCCACCGCATCTTTTCAAAATTTTAGCTGAAACTTCACGCAAATACGGAGGACAAGCATCCTCCGAACCAAATACTCTGCTAAAAATTAACTTTCTTGAGTCTTGTTCAGTTAATGGCTTCATCTTATATACATAGTCATAGTGATTGGAGCAGCACACTCTTGCCACTGTATCAATTCGCGTAGTGGTTATCACTCTGCTACCACTCATGGTCTCTGGAAGAGCACACCTAATAATATTCCATGCAGTCTCATCCCATATGTCGTCAATTACAATTAAGTACCTGCAAAAGAATTTGATATGAAGTATAATAAGCAGAAGGCAAAAACTATAAATGTATGTGATAGTATCTTCACTTTATGCAAGGGAATTACAAAATGTTGTGTGAATTGAACTCTGAAACTAAGTGCATACGTACTCGTCTAAAACATACATGACACATATGCTCACATTCTGCAAGTGATTTCTTTAGATGGGCCAAGAAAGGCCTACATATTCATATATTTAAGGACCTGCCTAGCAGGAGGGCACTCTCCCGCATGTCATGTATTGTCAATACCATGCCATAGTTCCACTCGGCTCCAGCATACCCCAGTATCGCCAATACCATTGAGCTACTAGCTACAAATATCCACGAATTTGGGCCACTCAACACAGATGTCACAAGTTGAGTAAACTTTGGCACACTGCTTATATATCACAAAGGTGTTCTTAGTTGGACTTAAAGTATGACCATCGGACTTAAAGTATGACCGTTGGACTACTGTCCCAGTCACGGAGAAGAGACAGGAGAGAGTACAAGTGCCCACGATAACTGCAACCATGACATGAAACTCTAACATAGGGCCTAGGGGCATAAGTTTCAAAACCAAGTGAAACAGCACTTGTTAGCAAGAAACAACATGCATAGAAGCCTAAAGTAATTTACTTGCAGAACAAAATAGACAATTCACAATTCTATCCTGACTTCCTGAGTACTTGAAGTTAGGATCATAATCTCAGGAGATACTAATAATGCTGAATAGAGGAACTTCGAGAAAAGAATTTATCGTCAGAGCCCTCCTGACTATGGATTATTCTTTACACATGGTTATGGTTTCTCCTGTTACGGGGTGGATGCACATGCAAAAACACCAAAATTGAGGATCATGGTAACTCTAAAGGTGGACACTGCAATTAAAACCATGGTGGATACCGTTGTACAACCACTGACCAACAATCCCCACCACTTCACCAATAGGTGGTTCCCCTAGTACCTATTGTGTTCCATCTCTCTTGTGAGATTATCTTTCAAGGGTGGAAGAAATTGCATGGTTACAGAGCATGATTCATGGAATTTCATGGTTCTGCTGCTTTAATAGAATGCCCCACTAAAGAGGATCTAAAGCCTTACAAAAAGGGATGATGTAAGCTTCTCAATCAGGAGCATAAATCTCAAAGAAGAGCACCAACCTACTACGTCAACAGAACACTTACAAACAAAAAGAGCAGCTTCCACAGAAAATAAACCAACACATGTCAAATTAATTATTGTTAAAGTCGATCACAAACTCACAGACCTCTTGCCAGTAAGGAAGTGTTGAAGTGTACTCATAGCTTCATCCTCGCCCCATGTTTCCATGTTGGTGTGCTCCGGTGCTACAAAGCCAACTTGAGAAAGTATATTTCTGAAAATCCTCCATATGTTTGGTTTCTGGGACACAGAAACAGTAGCTCGGTGCTGGAACTGCCCCTCTAGCTTGCGATATATAGCATTTGCAAGGGTAGTCTTGCCAAGACCTCCAAATCCCACAACAGAGAGCACCTTCAGCTGCCGTGCAGTAACACTATATTTATCCATTATTAGCTGTATTAGTTCATCCCTTGGCCCATCGATACCCACAAGGCCCGTTGTCTCAGCATAGAGTGACAACAGGCGAAGATCTATGGACGTGTGGCTTTGCTTGGTGACGATGTCATCGACCTTATACCTCATGCGCCGCTCACTCACTTCCGTAACACGTCTCTTCAGGCCTTGGAACTCCTTGGAGATCCTGTGCCGAGTGTTGATCTTCGTCAAGAAGTTGACGCTCTTCTCAATAAACCCCTTTAAGCCACGCGGCTTGCTATTGGGCTCACGTTCGATGCAGAGCATGAACTCGTCGACGCTGTCCTCGATGTTATAGGACAACTCACGCACCTGCTCCATCCAACACTTCGCTTGTTTGTCGGGCTCCTCCTCTGTGTCTGACATCCTCTCCAGGAACGCGTACATGCTCTCAAGCTCAGCTTTAAGGAACATGACCTCGCCCCTGACTCCTTTGAGCAGCTTGTACTTGCCCACGAGCAAATCAGAAAGCTTCCCGAACAGAGCACCCAAGGCGCCACGCGACGCGCTCACTGCCGCCGCCGCCTCCATTGTCTTCCCTTCGCTGTGCTAGGCTTCGCTCAACTGACACATAAACTCAAGCACTTGGGGACCATGGCGCTGGAATGGACTTACAACCCCGATCCCGATCAACCGATCTAGATCAGGGTTCGAGTTCGCTTCTAGATTTGATGGAGCTCACACCGCTACCTGGGTTCGTCGATAACAACCGATCAAGAACCTCCTAAATCGCAGGCAAGCGGATCAAAGCGGAATGGAAATTCACGTCTTCTAACCTGGTTCCCAGAACTGAAGTATCCTCCCCTTGGCGCCGCGCGACCACGGTGACGAAGGCTGAGACGCGGCGGCCGCAAAGCCAGCAGTAGCTGCTTCGACGTGGTCTGCCTGGGCTGGTGGACGCCGTCTCCTCCGGCGTGATCTGCCGGGAAACTCTGCTGCAGCTCGCCCTGTACCCGCGGCGCCGAAGCAGGTGGTGGTGATGGCGGCAAAGCCGTGGCGACCAGCGGGCTGCGGGTGCTCACGCGGAGGACAGGCTCCACTCCTCCTGCGATTTGCAGTTTACGGGGAGGACGCCGGCTGAAGCAGCAACGGGGAAACGAATGACTGCGATTTGGGGATTTTGTGGAGAAGACGACGCGCTTAGAATATTTTTTAAACTACGACGCGCGTAAATTTGCGTCAAAATCCGGTTATTTAAGTATTTCAATTTGTGAAGTAGATTTTTGAACGAGATTTTTTTTGCCACGTCTCATTAATTAAAATGAATAGAATTTCTGAAAAATAGTGGAAAATTGGTGAAAACCGTCACAAAGTCTCACCGACGTCATAGAACACGACCCGTAGAGAACAACCCGACCGACCTATCTACTCATATTGCGTGTGTGAAGCCTAATTTCATATACAGGCCAACCAAACGCGGGTCAAGTCTGCCCGGCCTATCCAAGCGAGACAAACTATGGGCTCGGGGGCCTAAATCTGGGCTCACTCCGACAGCCAAAGCCCCCCCTCCCACACACACCCTTGACTGTGGCAGAGGACAGAAAAAATTTGAGGTCGGGCGAACTTTAACGCATAATGATCCTCTCAACATTCCCGTTGTACGTGACTTAAAAATAAGGGTAAAGTACACACTGATATGAAAGAAAAAGACAAGGAAAAATTGATTTGTCTGTCACATAACTGCTATCACCATTCACCACTCCCCAATCTCAATCGTCCATAAAATGGCAGGTACAGAATGATCGGGATGTGCACTTCTCAGATTTTTTTTTCTCAGATGATCTAACGTGCGTATAACCCATTAACTTACATTAGCATATAGGCCCAACCCCACTTAATAACTAACCAAAGGAAAAAAGGCCTATGCTAAGCAAAGGAAGGAAACCCAACTAAACAAAGGAAAAGGCCCAGCCAACTAAATAAGCCGTAACGCTTCATCGTCTTCCCAGGCGTACAGAAAACTCCCCGACCTCTCTAATGGCGCCCCCGGCCGCAGATGAGTTCGCCGCGACCTCGCCCCTGCCTTAGCGAGCTGTGACTTGGAGACCCTTGAGTTCGGAGGGCTCGGGACGGCCGCCCCGCCAGCCCGCCCCCTCAGGACTGAGCCTGTAGCTGCCTGATGTGACTGAGATGCGTACATATACTTGAATTTTTTTGGAAAAAATCAAGGTAGGGCGGCCGCCCTACCTTGCCCGTAGGGGTCCTCCGCCACTGATTGCAGTGGTGCGACGACGCGTGCATATGACTAAGGACATCTCCACTCGTTCCCCAGCGCCCCCCCCCCCCCCCCTCCCCCAGGAGGCGAAATAGCGCCGTTTGGCCCGATTTTCTCCCAGTCGCCCCCCAGGAGCCCAAATAGCGCCGTTTCGGCGAAAACTAGCGCCGGCGCACCCAGGCGGAACCCAGCCCATCGGGTTCCGCCTGGGGGGGCTGGAGGAAGGAAAAGCACGCGTGGGGCAGCACTGTCGGCGAGACAGCGCATTTTCCCCACCCATCTCGCCTTTTCCTCTGTCCAGCTCGTCGTCGCCATGTCGCCGTCGGCACCACCCCTCCCCCTCCGCCGCACACAAGCAGCTAGAAAGACCACCGTCTAGCCCCTTCCACGCCGCCGGCGCCGCCCACTCCCCTCCGCCGTGATCTAGCCGCCAGGACGATTCTCGGGGCGAAACGCGCCCACCCCGCCCGCTAGGTGTTCGGCGTTTCGTCCGACCCAGCCATGGACTTCGACGCCGAGGAGATGCTCGCCGAGCTGCTTGATGAGGAAGCTGAGGCCACCATCGACGGTGAAGAACACTTGGTGATCCTCAGCTGCCTCGTCGGCCTGCTCGCAAACGACGCGCGGCCGCGACGTAGTGGATCGGCGCTCGGTCGCCGCAAGAGCAAGCCGAGGCAGCGCTACGAGGGGTATTGCATCCTCTACTCCGACAACTTCGCCGATGATCCCCTGCAGGACGAGGTCGTGTTTTGGCGCCGTTTCAGGATGAACCGCAAGCTCTTCCTCGACATCATCAATGCCATCCGGGAGTTTGACACCTACTTCAAATTGAAGAAGGATTGCACCGGCATGGTAGGCTTTACCTCAATTCAGAAGTGCACGATGGCGATGAGGTTGCTTGCATATGGTGCTCCCGCTGATTCGCAGGATGATTATCTGCGCATGTCTGAGTCCACAACCATTGATTGCTTGAACAGGTTCTGCCGGGCAGTGGTTGCAGTGTTCGGGCCAACCTACTTGCGATCACCCAATGCGGAAGACACTGCTCGGATCCTAGCTTGCAGTGAAGCAAGAGGCTTTCCTGGGATGCTTGGAAGCATCGACTGTATGCATTGGGCATGAAAGAACTGTCCATTCGAATGGCAGGGGGTGTACAAAGGCCACAAAGGAGAGTGCAGTGTGATTTGTTCTATTTGCTTGCATTGTTAAACTATTTGTGTGTGGATTTGTATGTTGAACTATTCTTATGTGTGAATTTGTATGTCAAACTATTTTAAATGTGTCGGACTTTGTTTATGCGAAATATGACCAAAAATCAGCGGCTGGGGGGCGGCCTGGGTTCCACGGCTGGGAACACGCCTGATGACGTGAAACACACGTTCGTTGGGAGACCCCAAGAGGAAGGTATGAAGCAGTGCAGCAGCAAGTTTCCCTCAGTATGAAACCAAGGTTATCGACCCAGTCGGAGCAGAAGCACTTCAGAAGGTTGTCAACGGCGCCAGAAAATATGGTGTTGAAGGGGATTCTGACTGTTGACGTGGAACCTGCACACAACAGAATCAAACTATTTTGTCCCAACGAAACAGGAAGGTTGTCAATCTCCCCGGCTTGCTGAAAACAAAGGGTTAAACGTATGGTGTGGAAAACAGTGTTTAATTGCAGAAAGTAAAAGAGAACAATGATTGCAGTTGGTGGTTTTATCAGTGTAAAGGAATGGACCGGGGTCCACAGTTCACTAGTGGTGTCTCTCCATAAAGATAAATAATATGTTGGGTAAACAAATTACAGCTGGGCAATTGACAAATATTGAGCGCATGACAATGCATATATATGACAAGATGACTACTATGATATTCATTTGGGCATTACGACAAGATACATAGACCGTTATCCAACTGCATCTATGACTAATAATCTACCTTCAGGTTGACATCCGTGTTCCCCGTTGGTATTAAGTTGCAAGCAATGGATAATTGCATTAAGTAAAGTGCGTAATGTAAACAAGTACATATGACCGTAGACATAGCATTGTTGTGTTATCCCTAGTGGCAACAGCACATCCACAATCTTAGACATTGCTGTCACTCGCCCAGATTACTGGAGGCATGAACCCTCTATCTAGCATAAATACTAACTCTTGGAATTACAAGCATCTACTTGGCCAAAGCATCTACTAGTAACGGAAAGCATGCAAGATCATAAATAACATATAAAGATAGATTGATAATCAACTTGATCATAGTATTCAATGTTCATCGGATCCCAGCAAACACAACATGCATATAGCATTACAATAAGATGATCTTGATCATGTTAGGCAGCTCACAAGATCTAAACATGATAGCACAAAGTGCAGAGACAACCATCTAGCTACTGCTATGGACCCGTAGTCCAAGGATGAACTACTCACGCATCACGCCGGAGGCAGGCATGGTGATGTAGAGCCCTCCGGTGATGATTCCCCTCTCCGGCAGGGTGCCGGGAAGAGGTTCTCGACCTTCCCGAACTAGGGTTGACGACGGCGGCGCCTCTGGAACTTTTCGTGGATAATGGCTCGGGTGTTTAGGGTTTTCACGTCGGGGGAATAAATAGGCGAAAGGGCGGCGGCTGTGGGGCATCCAGGGGGTGATGACCCACAAGTATAGGGGGTGTATCGTAGTACTTTCGATAAATAAGAGTGTCGAACCCAACGAGGAGCAGAAGGTGTTGACAAGTAGTTTCGGTCAAAGTTTCACTGTAACACTAGCAGACAAGTTTTTAGGGGTTTTTGATATAGCAGATAAATAAAATACAAGTAAATAAAAGACAGTAATAATAATTGCAGTAAGTGGCCCAATCCTTTTTAGAGCAAAGGATAAGCCGGTTGGTTTACTTATGATGGCAAAATGTTCTTGAGGACACATGGGAATTTAGTCAAGTGCTTTCGCTTCATACAGTTGATTAATCTTTATTGTTTTGATAAGTGTTGTGTGGGTGAACCTATGCTAATGCACCGCCCTTACTAGGACTAATACATACTTGTGATTATACCCCTTGCAAGCATCCGCAACTACAAGAAAGTAATTAAGATAAATCTAACCACAGCCTTAAACTCTGAGATCCTACGCTCCCTCGTGCACCGGTTTACTAACGGGGGTTTAGGTTTCTGTCACTCCGGCAACCCCACAATTAGTAGCCAACTACACAATGCATTCCCCTAGGCCCATAAAGGTGAAGTGTCATGTAGTCGACGTTCACATGACACCACTAGAAGAATAACACCACAACTTAAATATCAAACCATTAAATATTACTCAACATAATTCCACTACTAGCGACAAGACTTTCCCATGTCCTCAAGAACTAAACGAACTACTCACAAGACATCATATGGATCATGATCAGAGGTGATATAATGATGAACAACAATCTGGACATAAACTTTAATTCACCGATAAAACTCAATAGCGTCAACCACAAGGAGTAATTAACACCGGGAGAGTTCCCCTATGAACTAGACAAAGTATAACCCTAGATGTTACAGCGGAACGAAGTGGAGCGGTGGAGATGATGGTGTCGGCGGTGGAGATGATGGTGATGATGATCCCGATGAAGTCCAGCGTGATGGCGATGACGATGGCGATGATTTCCCCCCTCCGGGAGGGAATTTCCCCGGCAGATTTCTCCCTGTCGGAGAGCTTTTTCTCTCTCTGTCGTTTCCGTCCCGTGGAGGCGGCGGAATATTTCCTTGGGCTCTCTCCTCGAAGATTAGGGTTGAGGGGTGATGTACGCGAAGGAGGAGCTCCAGAGGTGGGCCAGGGGCTCCACACAAGGCCTCGGCGCGGCCAAGGTGGGGCCCGCGCCGAGGGTGCGTGTGGGCCCCTCGTGGACCATCTCGACCTCCCCTTTTGGCTGCCTCCGTCTTCTGATAAAATAGGAACTTATGTATATTTTTCGTGATTTGTAGAACTCCAGAAATATAGTGTCTTGACGGTGCTTTTTCCAGCTGAAATCTGACTCTGGCAGTTAATTCTCCAATAATCATCAAACATGCAAAATAACATTAAATAACATAAGTGACATATCTTAATATGAAATATATCAATGAATAACAGAAAATTATGATATAAAATAATGATGCAAAATGGACATATCAACTCCCCCCAAGCTTAGACCTCGCTTGTCCCCAAGCGAAAGCTGAGCTCAGTAAACAAGGCCACAGGTTTATGGAGTGAAGCGTCGATAATAAAGAATACGGACAAGAAGCATCATTATTTACTAACAGCACAAATCATTTTAAACAGCAACTACTCTTCATATAACTTAACTTGAACACAAGTCATGAAAACCACAATAAAGGTGCATGAAGAAAATTATAAGCTAGTGATGGCATACTTCATTCTTAGTCATAGAACAGTCAGCAATTCAAACTTATCTTTCGAAAGGAGTCTTATATTAGAGCTTATATTGCAGAACTTTCATACTCAATCATCACAATCCCCTTGCAGTCATTGATAACTTTCAAAGTTATATTCTTAAAGGCAAAGGTCTTTGTGCTCAGACAAAGGAAAATAAAGAACATGATTGACAATATTAATGCTATAGATGGTTGAATCACAACAATTCAAATGCTTGCTCAAGGAGGAAGGAAATAGGTGTACTGACTCAACATTAAAAGTAAAAGAAATGCCATTCGCAGAGGGAAGCAGGGATTAAATCATGTGCTAGAGCTTTTTAAGTTTTTGAAATCATATAGAGAGTAAAAATAAATTTTGGAAGGTGTTTGTTAATTGTCAACGAATCAGAAAATGGAAAGTACAATATGACCCCTGCCAACCAGACTTTTAAGAGCGGCTCCCATGAAGGACGTTATTTCTACCAGCAAGGCAGATCATCCCTCTTTCTCTTTTGTTTACACATGCAGATATTTCACTGGTTGTCATTGCTTGACTGATAAATCAGGGCAAAAATGTGAAGAGAATTAAGCGGTTAAAGTTGTAATTAATTGGGATTGGGCACCCCGTTGCCAGCTCTTTTTGCAAAATTAATGGATAAGCGGATGTATATGCCGCTAGTCCGGTGGTAAAGTCTGTTTGACAGGTGACATAAAGACATCCACTCCGTCCTCATGAGCTTGGTAGACATTGACACAAAAAGGAGTAATAATAATTTTGAATAGTTTAAAGGTAGCACATGACAAATTTACTTGGAGTGGCGGTTAAATAACAAGCATAGGAAGTTATATGGACACTTTGGATGGTATTGGCTCAAGGTTTTGGATGCACGTGAAGTATTTCCTCTCGGTACAGGGTTTAGGCTAGCAAGGTTGGGTGGCAAGCATAAGAGTTGAAGGAGACAAGCAACTACACATATAATAAAAGCAATCATGCAATCTTCCTTGTAAGCACAAATAGTTTAACTCAAGAATAATAATCTCATTGGCCAACAAGAAAGAAAGATCATGGGATAATATTTTTGCATGTAATTCCCTCCTTCTACTTAAGTTTTCAAAGTATTGTTGCTATTGACCAATCCTAAGTTTGCCATAACCAATCTAATTTACTTGATGTACCCCAAAGTGATGCCAATACTAATGACAAGATCAGCATATAAAGAGAATTTGCAGGCTAAAATAAAGTGTACCGAAAGTAAAGGTGAAGCTTCTCATTAATATTCCAAACAAAGACACACTCACACCAACGGATACATAGATAACTAAAGGAGTGACACTCCACATTGCAAACCATCTTATATGATAACTTCTCTACTCATGATATGACCATGAACTTATAAAAACAAAAAGATAAAGATGATACTGGGCACTCCCCCAAGCTTGGAACAAGCCAAGGGAGTGCCATTACCCCTTGACGATTTAAACTTGATCCCTTGATGGCGAAGGAGGTATGACGGTGAGCGGAGTTAAGAAGCGTTCGAGCATCCGACGGAGCCTATTATTCTCATCTTGAAGTATTTCCACTTCAGCCCTCAAAACGCGATATTGGTCACAAAATTCGTCCGTGGTCCTGAGGGCTTCGGCGACTGCAGGGAAAGATCGCAGGTCTGGAATTGGTGGAGTAACTCCCTGCACATTATGAGAAAAAGCACGTTGAGAGTTAATTGATCCCACGAAGATAGGATCTTTCGCCTTTGCCCCTCCTGCGGCTTATTCCCCTTGTTGGCTAGACGAGATCCTTTTCACTTCCTCCATGACGCTTCGATCCATGTCGGCCCTCCTAGCGGCGATCTCTTCTTCCATCGCCCAACCGACGAGGGTTCCGTTTTCTACATCGCGCTCAAGTTCACGTCGGCACCTTGCGACATACTTCTCACCATACGCTCTTTTGGATGCCATGTAGAGACTAGGAACTCCTGCTAGAACAGCTTGAAAACAAAACACGACGAAAACACGATATACGGACCTCGAGAGATCCGGGTGATTATATAGCAAAAAGTTTAACAACAAAAGGAAAGCACGGGTCGAAACGGAGTCGGAGGCGGGCTCCGAGGCGCCCACACATACCCTCGGCGCGGCCAAGGTGGGGCCCGCGCCCAGGGGTTGTGTGGTGCCCTCGGGCACCGTTTCCTACCCCTTTTCGACTCATAATTTTCTATATTTTGTAAAAACAGCAAAAATTAAAGTTGGAAAGTCAAACGCGAAATTTTTCTTACCAATATTGGTACTTATTCCAAATCAGACTCTGCATTTACCTGAATTTGGCTTTTTATAAAATCTTTCGGAGTTACCACTTGAATAATATCAACATCTTCGTTATAAGAATCTCCAGAAATATAATGCTTGAGTCTCTGCCCATTAACAACTTGTGGTTTGTCACCATCAAGCGAATTAATTTTTATTGCACCTGAGCGATAGACTTCTTCAATAACATAAGGTCCTTCCCATTTTGAGAGTAATTTTCCTGCAAAAAATCTGAGACGAGACCTATACAATAAAACTTTTTCACCTACATTAAATTCCCTCTTCAAAATTCTCCTATCATGCCATTGCTTAACTTTCTCTTTAAACAACCTAGCATTTTCATAAGCTTCGCTTCTCCATTCATCTAAAGAGCTCAAGTCAAGTAATCTCTTTTTACCAGCAAGTTTAAAATCTCTATTAAGTTCTTTAACTACCCAATAAGCTTTATGTTCTAATTCTAGAGGCAAATGACAGCTTTTCCATAAACCATTTTGTAAGGAGACATACCCATAGGGTTTTTATAAGCAGTTCTATAAGCCCACAAAGCATCATTAAGCTTCCTAGCCCAATTTTTTCTAGATTTATTAACAGTCTTCTGCAAAATAGATTTAATCTCTCTATTTGATAATTCTACTGACCACTTGTTTGAGGATGATAAGGTGACGAAATTCTATGATTAACATTGTACTTAGCAAGGTTTTTTTCTAAAACCACCATGAATAAAATGAGAACCACCATCAGTCATAAGATATCTAGGCACCCCAAACCTTGGAAAAATAATATCTTTAAGCATTTTTAATGATGTCTCACCATCAGCACTAGATGTTGGTATAGCTTCTACCCATTTAGTAACATAATAAACAGCAACAAGTATATGAGTATAACCATCTGAAGGAGGAAAAGGACCCATAAAATCAAATCCCCAACAGTCGAAAGGTTCAATAACAAGAGAGTAATTCATAGGCATTTCATTTCGTCTACTTATATTACCAACCCTTTGACATTCATCACATGATAAAATAAATTTCCTTGCATCTTTAAAGAGAGTAGGCCACTAAAAACCTGATTGTAGAACCTTTTGTGCGGTTCTATCTCCAGCATGATGTCCTCCATAAGCACTACCGTTGCATTTACTCAATATTTCTTTTTGTTCATGCTCAGGAACACATCTTCGCATTATACCATCTACTCCTTCTTTATATAAATGTGGGTTATCCCAAAAATAATGCCTCAAGTCATAAAAGAACTTTCTTCTTTGCTGAGCTGTAAAAGTTGGAGGCAAATACTTGGCAACAATAAAGTTAGCATAGTCAGCATACCATGGACTGTCGCGTGAGTTCACCTTTATCGAAGCCAATTGTTCATTTGGAAAACTATCATTAACAGGTATAGGATCATAAGAAATATTTTCCAATCTAGACAAATTATCAGCAACAGGATTTTCAGCACCTTTCCTATCTACAATATGTAAATCAAACTCTTGTAATAAAAGTACCCATCTTATAAGCCTAGGCTTAGCATCTTTCTTTTCCATTAGATATTAATAGCAGCATGATCGGTATGGATAGTAACTTTTGAGTCAACGATATAAGGTCTAAATTTATCACAAGCAAAAACTACTGCTAAAAACTCTTTTTCAGTCGTAGCATAATTCTTTTGAGCAACATCAAGAGTCTTACTAGCGTAATGAATAACATTTAATTTCTTGTCTACTCGTTGTCCAAGAACAGCTCCTACAGCAAAATCACTAGCATCACACATTATTTCAAAAGGTAAAGTCCAATCAGGCGGTTGAACAACAGGAGCAGTGATTAAAGCCTTTTTTAGAATTTTGAAAGCTTCTTTACAGTCATCATCAAAAACAAAAGGTACATCTTTTTGAAGAAGATTAGTGAGAGGTTTTGAAATTTTAGAGAAATCTTTAATAAATCTCCTATAGAAACCGGCATGACCAAGAATACTACGAATACCTTTAACATCTCTGGGACAGGGCATTTTCTCAATTGCCTCAACTTTAGCTCTGTCCACTTCAATACCTCTTTCAGAAATTTTATGTCCAAGAACAATTCCTTCATTAACCATAAAATGGCAATTTTCCCAATTAAGAACAAGATTAGTTTCCTCACATCTCTGCAAAACTTTATCAAGATTGTGCAAGCAGTTGTCAAAAGAAGTTCCATAGACGGAAAAATCGTCCATGAATACTCACAAAAACCATGAAAAATAGCAGACATGCATCTTTGAAATGTAGCAGGAGCATTACACAAACCAAAAGGCATACGTCTATAGGCATAAGTTCCATAAGGATAAGTGAAAGTAGTTTTCTCTTGATCTTGATGTTTAACAACAATTTGTGAAAAACCAGAATAACCATCAAGAAAACAAAAATGAGTTTTCTTAGACAACCTTTCTAACATTTGATCAATAAAAGGTAAACGATAGTGGTCTTTCTTAGTAACTTTATTAACCTTTCGAAAATCGATGCACATCCTATATCCAACAACTACTCTTTGGGGAATAAGTTCATTATTTTCATTTAGCACAACAGTAACCCCTCCTTTCTTAGGAACACAATGCACAGGACTTACCCATCTACTATCAGCAATAGGATAAATTATACCAGCATTAAGGAGTTTTAATACCTCACTTCTTGCCACTTCTTTCATCTTAGGGATTAAACGACGTTGATGCTCAACAACTGGTTTTGCATCAGGTTCAATGTTGATGGCGTGTTGACATATAGTAGGAGAAATCCCCCTTAAATCATCTAGAGTGTATCCTATAGCTCCTCGATGTTTCTTCAATACTTCTATCAACCTTGCTTCTTCATTACCCAAATCTTCTACATGCAGATTATGTTTAAGTATTGGTGGTTGATGAAGAAAGATATTGTCAATCTAATTCCTTTCTTCCATAAAGACCTCACTTTCGTGTTCCTCCATGTATTGCTGCAAAGCACTGTTAGGAGCAATAGCAATAGCAGCAAGTTGTTCAATTTTTGAATCCTCATTAGGTTATTCGGTTTCATAAAGATTTTTACCAAACTTAGAAAAATTAAACTCATAAGCTTCTCCATAAAATTTAGTATAGATTTTCTCTTTCTTACAGTCTATAATTGCACCACATGTATTTAAGAAGGGTCTACCAAAAATAATAGGACATGTTTTACTAGCAACAGAACCAAGTACTAGAAAATCAGCAGGGTATTTAGTCGTACCACATAAAACTTCAACATCTCTTACAATACCAATTGGAGAGATAGTTTCTCTATTAGCAAGCTGAATAACCACATCAATATCCTCAAGTTCACAAGGACCAATTTCATGCATAATTTCTTTATAAAGGTCAAAAGGAATAGCACTGGAACTTGCACCAATATCACATAAACCATAATAGCAATGTTCTCCTATTTTAACTGAAAGCACAGGAACACTTGCTTTCCTAAATCTACCAGGATGCGAAACAACATTAGAAACATCTTCACAAATGATAATATGTCCTCCTTCTATGCTTTCTGTGACAAGGTCCTTTACTATTGCTACTACAGGTTCAACAGTTATTTGTTCATCAGGTTCTACAACTTTCTTTGCACTTTTGTTAACCACACTAGCTATCATAGAATGTTCCTTGACTTTAATAGGAAAAGGTATTTTCTCAATATAAGGTTCTGGCAAAATGTGGTCAACAGTATGAACTTCAATATTTTTAACAGTGGCCAATTTAGCATTATCTTTATAAGGTTCATGATATTTATTCAACTCTTTTTTAGGAATATCAAGATAAGAGGCAAAAGCTTTATAGCAATTTGCAATAACTTGAGAATCAAGACCATACATATTATAAAGATTACAGAAATTATCGGTACCCATGAAAACTTTAATGCATTCATAATCATACTTTATACCTGACTCTCTATCTTTGTCGTTCTCCCATCCTTCAGTATTTTCCTGAATCCGATCAAGAAGGTCCCATTTAACTTCTTCTTTATTACGTGTAAATGATCCAGAACAAGCAGTATCCAACATAGTTTTATCCTGAAGAGAAAGGCTTGCATAGAAGTTATCAACAACAACATTACCCGGAAGCTCATGAATGGGGCATTTGAGCATTAGTGATTTCAATCTCCCCCATGCTTGGGCAATGCTCTCCCCATCATGAGGCCAAAAATTATATATAAGATTCCGATCTTGATGAATTTCACTAGGAGGATAGAATTTAGAATAAAAGAGAGGTACAATTTCCTCCCAACCGATAGATCGACCATTCTTCAGCAGCTTATACCATTTCGCAGCTCTGCCCATTAGCGATATAGAGAACAATTTCCTCTTAACTTCTTCCATTGAAATACCTGCACACTTGAACAACTCGCATAATTCATGTATAAATAGCAAATGATCACCAGGATGGACTGTTCCATCTCCTTCATAGCGGTTATTCGTAACACGTTCAACAATTTTCATAGGTATTTTAAATGGAATTACTTGAGCAGGTGGTGCCTCATCTACTACCTTAGCAGTGGTAATAGTATTCCCAAATAGGAATTCAAATGGAGATCTCTCCATGATAAAATAAAGCAGCAAGCAGAAATAAAAACAGCACTTACAGTAAAAGGTTCCCTTACCAATAACACTTCACTCCCCGGCAACGGCGCCAGAAAATAGTCTTGATGACCCACAAGTATAGGGGGTGTATCGTAGTACTTTCGATAAATATGAGTGTCGAACCCAACGAGGAGCAGAAGGTGTTGACAAGTAGTTTCGGTCAAAGTTTCACTGTAACACTAGCAGACAAGTTTTTAGGGGTTTTTGATATAGCAGATAAATAAAATACAAGTAAATAAAAGACAGTAATAATAATTGCAGCAAGTGGCCCAATCCTTTTTAGAGCAAAGGATAAGCCGGTTGGTTTACTTATGATGGCAAAATGTTCTTGAGGACACATGGGAATTTAGTCAAGTGTTTTCGCTTCATACAGTTGATTAATCTTTATTGTTTTGGTAAGTGTTGTGTGGGTGAACCTATGCTAATGCACCGCCCTTACTAGGACTAATACATACTTGCGATTATACCTCTTGTAAGCATCCGCAATTACAAGAAAGTAATTAAAATAAATCTAACCGCAGCCTTAAACTCTGAGATCCTACGCTCCCTCGTGCACCGGTTTACTAACGGGGGTTTAGGTTTCTGTCGCTCCGGCAACCCCACAATTAGTAGCCAACTACACAATGCATTCCCCTAGGCCCATAAAGGTGAAGTGTCATGTAGTCGATATTCACATGACACCACTAGAAGAATAACACCACAACTTAAATATCAAACCATTAAATATTACTCAACATAATTCCACTACTAGCGACAAGACTTTCCCATGTCCTCAAGAACTAAACGAACTACTCACAAGACATCATATGGATCATGATCAGAGGTGATATAATGATGAACAACAATCTGGACATAAACTTTAATTCACCGATAAAACTCAATAGCATCAACCACAAGGAGTAATTAACACCGGGAGAGTTCTCCCTATGAACTAGACAAAGTATAACACTAGATGTTACAGCGGAACGAAGTGGAGCGGTGGAGATGATGGTGTCGGCGGTGGAGATGATGGTGATGATGATCCCGATGAAGTCCAGCGTGATGGCGATGACGATGGCGATGATTTCCCCCCTCCGGGAGGGAATTTCCCCGGCAGATTTCTCCCAGCCGGAGAGCTTTTTCTCTCTCTGTCGTTTCCGTCCCGTGGAGGCGGCGGAATATTTCCTCGGGCTCTCTCCTCGAAGATTAGGGTTGAGGGGGTGATGTACGCGAAGGAGGAGCGCCAGAGGTGGGCCAGGGGCTCCACACATGGCCTCGGCGCGGCCAAGGTGGGGCCCGCGCCAAGGGTGCATGTGGGCCCCTCGTGGCCCATCTCGACCTCCCCTTTTGGCTGCCTCCATCTTCTGATAAAATAGGAACTTCTGTATATTTTTCGTGATTTGTAGAACTCCAGAAATATAGTGTCTTGACGGTGCTTTTTCCAGCTGAAATCTGACTCCAGCAGTTAATTCTACAATAATCATCAAACATGCAAAATAAGATAAAATAACATAAGTGACATATCTTAATATGAAATATATCAATGAATAACAGTAAATTATGATATAAAATAGTGATGCAAAATGGACGTATCAGGGGGCCCACACAACCCTAGGGCGCGGCCCCACCCTTGGCCGCGCCGAGGGTGCGTGTGGGGGCTCCCTGGCCCTCCTCCGTCTCTCCTTTGGACTCCGTGTACGTGTCGGTGAAATAGGACCTTCAGATGACTTTTCGTCCAATTCCGAGAATATTTCCAGAACAACTTTTCTGAAATACAAAAACAACAGAAAACAGGAACTGGCACTGTGGCATCTTGTTAATAGGTTAGTCCCAGAAAATGTATAAAATTGATATGAAGTGTATGTAAAACATGTAACAATTGGCATAATATCAACATGGAACATCAAAAATTATAGATACGTTTGAGACGTATCAAGCATCCCCAAGCTTAGTTCCTGCTTGTCCTCGAGTAGGTAAATGATAAAACAAAATAATTTTTGAGGTGACATGCTACCATCATAATCTTGATCATATAGTATTGTAAAGCACATGTAAATGAATGAAGTGATCCAAGTTAATGGTCTATAGTTTGCTACCAAATAGATAATGAGTAAAGAACTGAATCATACAAGCTAAACTTTTCATGAATAGTACTTTGAAGACATTGTATCCACAGGTTTACATAAGAGTTAACTCATAAAGCAATAGATTCTAGTAAAAGGTATTTAACCAACACAAAGAAAGATTTAAGCTTCAGCATTTGCTTCAACTTTCAACATATTTATCTCATGGATATTGTCAACACAAAGCAATATAATAAGTTCAATATCTAGCATATAACAATTGTTGTACCAAAGTTGACACTAGTGTTTGCTTGTGGAAGATAGAAGAAGTAGGAAAACTGACTCAACATAAAAGTAAAAGAAAGGCCCTTCGTAGAGGGAAGCAGGGATTAAATCATGTGCTAGAGCTTTTTAAGTTTTTGAAATCATATAGAGAGTAAAAATATAAGTTTTGAGAGGTGTATGTTAATTGTCAACGAATCAGAAAATGGAAAGTACAATATGACCCCTGCCAACCAGACTTTTAAGAGCGGCTCCCATGAAGGACGTTATTTCTACCAGCAAGGGAGATCATCCCTCTTTCTCTTTTGTTTACACATGCAGATATTTCACTGGTTGTCATTGCTTGACTGATAAATCAGGGCAAAATGTGAAGAGAATTAAGCGGTTAAAGCTGTAATTAATTGGGACTGGGCACCCCGTTGCTAGCTCGTTTTGCAAAATTAATGGATAAGCGGATGTATATGCCGCTAGTCCGGTGGTAAAGTCTGTTTGACAGGTGACATAAAGACATCCACCCCGTCCTCATGAGCTTGGTAAACATTGACACAAAAAGGAGTAATAACAGTTTTGAATAGTTTAAAGGTAGCACATGAAAAATTTACTTGGAGTGGCAAGGAAATACCACATATAGGTAGTTATGGTGGACACAAATGGCATGGATTTTGGCTCAAGGATTTGGATGCACGAGAAGCATTCCCTCTCAGTACAGAGTTTAGTCTAGCAAGGTTATTTAAGCAAACAAGAATATCAACCGGTACACCAAGTTTTGTATGACCAACATATTGCAAATATTATAAGACTTCACACCGTCTTCCTTGTTAACCAAAACCTTTTACTAGAAAATATCTAGACCTTAGAATTACCACCCATGCAAACCACACTTCACAAGCTTTACGGTATTTCTCCACTAATGGGTTTAAACTTACATGATGCAACAGTTTAAACATGACCTATTTGTTAACTCAAAACAATTGACAAGTATCAAATTATTCAAGTTGTGATCTACAAGAGTATGTAAGTCTTTTCCATTATGCCATTTATCACATGCAACATTTTCTGTTCCAACCAAACACCAATCAACTTATTTCAATAACTCTCCAAACAAGTATAAGTGAAGCAAGATAGTACTTTCTTTAAAAGAACTAATAGCTCTGACAAGAGATACATGAAAACAAGAGCTAAAAGCTGAACAGCGCTAGACAACAATACTCAACAAGTATAAGTGAAGAATAGGAGTATTCAAATGAAAAAGCGGAGCGTGTCTCTCTCCCAATCAAGAATGCTAGGATCCAATCAAGTTGATCACAAAATAAAAATAACATACTGAAAATAAAAGCACACAGACGCTCCAAGAACAGCACATATGATGTGAAAGAATTAAAATATAGTTTCACTAGAGATGACCTGATAATTTTGACGATGAAGAAGGGGATGCCTTGGGCATCCCCAAGCTTAGACGCTTGAGTCTTCTTGAAATATGCTGGGGAGATCCATGGGAGCCTCCCCAAGCTTAAGCTCTTCACTCTTCTCCATCCTATTATATCACTCTTCCCTCTTGACCCTTGAAAACTTCCGCCACACCAAACTCAAAGTAAATCTCATTAGAGGGTTAGTGCACAATCAAAAACTCACATGTTCTGTAAAGACGCAATATGGCCGTTACTTTAAACATTAGCTAGTACCACTGATGTTATGTGAAGCTCTTCCACCCAAAAAAAAATTCCACCCAACACTAGTAAAAGAGAGAATGCAAAATAAAAGACATAATCTGCCTAAAACAGAACAATCCGCAAAGACGAATTTTTTGAGGCACTTACGTTGCTCAGATCAAAAAACCTTGAACTAACGAAAGATGCATACATATATCAGGATTACGCACAAAAAATTTCAGATTTAATTCACATTCTGATATTTTTAAAGAATTAATACGGTGAACAGCAGAAATCTGTTCCTGCGCAGTAATCAAGATCTAGCATCATCTTATCATTCGAAACTACTCTTGGCACAACAACGCGATAAAGTAAAGATACAAAGGAATTGCTACAGAAGTAAACAAGACCTTGACTCAAATAAAGAAAAATTGCAGAAATATACAATGGGTTGCCTCCCATAAGCGCTTTTCTTTAACGCCTTTTAGCTAGGCTAGAAGATTTTAATGATGCTCTTATACGAATAAGAGTTGAAAAACAAAAGAGAGCATCAAAAGGTAATTATCAAACATATTTAAGTCTAACCCACTTCCTATGCAAAGGAATCTTGTAATAAAATAAATTATTGAAGCATAAAGCAACTAGCATAAGAAGATGAAACAAATGCAACTTCAAAACTTTCAACATAAAAAGAGGTGTTTTAGTGACTTGAAAACTTTTACAACCATATTTTCCTCTCTCATAATAACTTTCAGTAGCATCATGAACAAACTCAACAATATAACTATCACATAAAGCATTCTTTTCATGATCTACAAACACATAATTTTTATCAAGTTCAAAAATAGTGGGATCAAAATTAATTAAAGTCATGACATCTCCAAACCCACTTTTAACAATATTAAAACAAGATGATTGATCACTCTCAAAAGGTGTGGGACTCCATTTAGCTAAAGTCAATACCTCTCCAATCCCATTTTCAGTAGTAGTACAATTAGTATTATCAAGCAACATAGGACCATCATCTAGAGCTTTATCATAAACATTTTCTAAGAAAACTTTCTCATTACCATGCATTTCGAAATTAGGAATAAATAGAGGATTATCATAAGACTTATCAAAATAGCATGAATTATCATAAATAACAGTAGCATAATCATTTCCACAAGTTTCATTCATAGGGAATATTTCAAGAGAATCCATAGGAACATAACATTCATCCTCCTTTGGTAAGCATGGAGGGCAATCAAATAGTGTAAGAGATAAAGAGTTACTCTCATTAGAAGGTAGGCATGGGTTAATCCACTCTTCCTCCTTTTGTTCATCACTCTCTTCCTCTTTTTCATCCAATGAGTTTTCAGCTTCAGCAGTTTCTTCTTCCACAGGTTCCTGAAAGGTAACAAGTTGTTCTCGAGAATAAGTTTTCTCAAGAAATTCAGTAATATAAGGATTATTATTATAATACTCAAGAAAATATCCAAGTATAGAAAAAGTATCGGATTTATAAGTAGCTTCATCTCTATTTTTAAGCAAAGCAGCAATTTCATAAGCTCCCATAAAAACAACAAATTCTTCAATTTGTTCAAGATTATCCAAGTCATAGTTTCCTTTAACATAAGCAGCCAAAGTTTCATTATCATTATAATCACATTGGAATGGGAGGTGTTTATGCCTTCTACAACAAAAACATTCATTAAAGCACCAGGATTCATCATAAGTAGAGCACAAGTTTCTAGCAAAACCATTCAATTTATTTATTTGTACCCATAAGTGTACCCCTTTTTGAGACAAGCGGTATTCCTTATAATAATTTTGTTGTTCCTCCGTGAACCCACCGTGCCAATAATATTTTGTATCAAAGAAAGAAGCCATTGACAGCGAGTAAACAACTAGACATAATAATAAACCGAAATAAACTAAATGCAGCAATTTAATTTTTGTGTGTTTTTGATAAGTAAAAGCAAACAAGATAAAATAAAAGCAAGACAAAAACAAAGTAAAGAGATTGGTAGCGTGAGACTCCCCTTGCTGAAGCCTGCTAACTCCCCGGCAACGGCGCCAGAAAATATGCTTGATGACGTGAAACACACGTTCGTTGGGAGACCCCAAGAGGAAGGTATGAAGCAGTGCAGCAGCAAGTTTCCCTCAGTATGAAACCAAGGTTATCGAACCAGTAGGAGCAGAAGCACTTCAGAAGGTTGTCAATGGCGCCAGAAAATATGGTGTTGAAGGGGATTCTGACTGTTGACGTGGAACCTGCACACAACAGAATCAAACTACTTTGTCCCAACGAAACAGGAAGGTTGTCAATCTCCCCGGCTTGCTGAAAACAAAGGGTTAAACGTATGGTGTGGAAAACAGTGTTTAATTGCAGAAAGTAAAAGAGAACAATGATTACAGTTGGTGGTTTTATCAGTGTAAAGGAATGGACCGGGGTCCACAGTTCACTAGTGGTGTCTCTCCATAAAGATAAATAATATGTTGGGTAAACAAATTATAGCTGGGCAATTGACAAATATTGAGCGCATGACAATGCATATATATGACAAGATGACTACTATGATATTCATTTGGCATTATGACAAGATACATAGACCATTATCCAACTGCATCTATGACTGATAATCCACCTTCAGGTTGAAATCCGTGTTCCCCGTTGGTATTAAGTTGCAAGCAACGGTGTCGGGGGTTACCCCCGGGTAGGGTAATGATGAGGTAAAGACATGTAAGGTTAAGGCAGTAAGCTGTCCGAGGGAACGATTGAGCAAGGACGCAGGAGGCGTCATCCGACGTAAGGTGTACGTCCGAGGTATACTTTCCGAGGTATATCCTCCGAGGTATCAACCTCGGGGCAGTCAGCTAGCTACCACAGGAATAAGATATTCTCTACCGAGGTATATGATCAGGAGTGTTATCCGAGGTTGGCAGCAAGGATCGAGGCATGTCAGAGAGGTCACGGGTGCCGCAGAGCTCGTAGCCCGAGGCTTCAGAGGACGGCGAGGTCCGTCCACGGGTTTCCCGGAAGCTCGGGGGCCTAGGAGCTGACTCGGCTATTTCGGGAAAGGTCTACAGGCTAGACCTCGGCAGGCTACTGAAGTATGACCGAAGAGGAAAGCTAGGCCTGGCTGGCCTGACAGTCCGGCCGTTGAGCTGGCAGGAGGCAGAGGCTTGTCTTCTACCTTTTGGCCATGCCATTGTCAGTTGTAGGCAGGGGTAAAAATGTACTTCGGCCTGTGTATATATGCGGCATCTCTACCTCCAGGGAGGAGGACGGACAAACCCTAGCTCATTTCCCCCTTCGTAGTTTCACCTTCTACCTCGAGCTCTCACTTTGGTAGCAACATACAGCTCGAGGAGCACCTTGTACCTGAGAACCACACTGATATATTGAGAGAGGCAAGGCAGGAGTAGGGGTTTTACTTCCTCACGAAGGCCCCGAACCTGGGTACATCGTGGTGTCTTTTGTGTTCTTGGCTTTCTTGGTTTCTTGTTCATGTTCTTGTGGTTTCTTGCATGTTCTTGCTTGTGCACGTCTTGAGTGCATAAACCCTCCCCGGATTCCCCCAACGACCATTCGGCCCCAACTAAGCCATACCCATGGCATCTGCCGTGATCCCACCACGACAGTTGGCGCCCACCGTGGGGCAGATTGAGGCGTTGGGTGGAGTTTCCATCCGGACGGGCTCCTCTGGGTGTGTTCTTTCTGGCCTTGTTACCAAGATCGGCGAGTTCGCCTTTGTGAGCGACAATGCGGGGTGCTTCGCCGGCAAGCCTTTCCCCACCGATGGCTTCCTCATGATGCTCGGCAGCTTCCCCACTACGTTGCTGTCGAGGTGGTTCGCGAGTACCCGGAGCAGGTGCTCGTGGACGACGAAACTCCTCTCCTGGCGGCTTTGGGTCGGCGTGTCACTCGCCCTCCGAGGTGTGTGGAGGTGATGATGGCTGGTACCAGGCCTGCAGCTAGCAAGGCAGATGCTGGCAAGGTCGCGCTAGCCGAGGTGGAGGCGACGCCAACCGCGCTGCCTGAGAAATCAGGTCGGACGGCGAAGTTTCCGTACGAGAAACCTAGTCAGAATGAGCAGTTGGGCATGCCAAGGGAAGAAGTTCCCTTAGAAGCTATCGTTGATAGGTTAGCTCGGCCACTCGCAGTAGAGGCAAGTGTGGAGCATACGGTGGCCGGGTTAGAGGCAGAGCGCCAGAGGGTGCTGAGAGAAGCTCGGTTGCTGGCCGAGGCTAAGCAGCAGTTCGATATGGAGCAGAAGGAGTACAATGCTGCACATGGTATAGAGGATGGTTTTACTCCGGTTGTGCGGCGTAAGAAAGCTGCTCTGCTCAACCGAGGCAAGGACCTCTATGGGAGATGGCTAGGGCTGCAGTCTCGGGCTCGAGTAAGGCAACAAGTAGCAGGTCGGCTACTGGTAGGCCGGTGTATAGTTCACCAGCTAAGAACCTTAGAGCAGCCGAAGCAGTAAGGGCCGGGCTATCGGAGTTGACCGGAGATGCATGGCGTGAGCAGCAGAAGCGGCTCAATGAGTTAGTGCATGTGGCCAGCAAGCAAAATGAAGCCCTCCGCAAGGCCGGGCTTGGCGGTTCGCAGGCGGTCCATTCGATTAGGCCAGTTAGCCAGGGGTCCAAGGGGCAAGCCTCGTCTCCACACGTCGGAGGAGCCGATCGTGCCCGGAGTGTCACTTCAGGTCGGAACAAGGAGATGCAGCTGCAAGTGTACGATCCGGTGTTAGCTGGGAAGCAAAAGGTCGGCAACGCTAGCCGAGCCAATGGAGACCCCGGCCCAGGTGATGCAAGCCGAGCTAAGGGCCGTTCAGCTCAGGGAAATCAGAACGGTGGGCAAGCAGCGTCGGCTGGCCGAGGTAAACCACCTCAGCCCCCGAGGCATCAGCAGCAACCCCGGCCGCAGGAGCAGTATCAGCAAGAGCCGGAGTATGTTCCGCAGCCGAAGAACGTCGGTCGAGGTGGCGACCGATATGATGATGGAAATTCAGCCATGGAGCGGGCTGGATTCTATAGAGTGGATGGTGCATTGGGAGAGCGTATCGGAGCTCGGACGTTGCCTACAGGTGATGCGCGCTACAAGCTAGATCGGATTTACATGTCCGAGAGTTGGAGGAGGAAGGCCCTCCTGGTCCGGCGTGTTTTGGACCTCGGATCATGAAGGAACCACCTCCACCGTGTCTCAGTTTCAGTTGGGTCGGAGTACCAGGCCGTACAATGGGAGCACCAAGCCGCAAGATTGGCTAGCTGATTATGTTTCAGCAGTATACATTGCGGGGGGCAATCGCCGATGGGCGGTCCGGTATCTCCCGCACATGTTGGAAGGTCCTGCTCGGATCTGGCTGAACAATCTGCCGGAGAATAGCATCGATTGCTGGCTGGATTTAGAGGAGGCATTCAATAGCAACTTCGCCAGCACTTACAGGAGGCCAAACCGACCTCAGCTTTTGCAGGCGTGCAAGCAGGAGGACAATGAGACTGACCGAGAATTCTTGACTCGGTGGAGCAATGTTCGGAACTCCTGTGAGGGAGTTATCGAAGCACAGGCTATAGCGTGGTTTGCTGATGGATGTCGGTATGGTAGCATGTTGTGGCAGAGGCTCCAGAGAGATATGCCAAAGACTCTGGCCGAGACGATTCGGATAGCTGATTCCTATGCCCTTGGCGATCCGATGCAGCCTCTGCTGGATGGGAATGCCCGGAACAGGAGGAATCCGATGAACAACCGCAACAACGGACCGAGGTTTGATAACCGTCAAGAGTTCGGGCAGAAGAGGAGAGAACCAGATTTCCAAGTCAATGCTGTAAACCCAAGTCAGTCCGGACCTGGAGGCGCCCAGAAACCGAAGACTGAGGGTCAGGCGTGGACTCCGAACCAGAACCAGAATCAGGGAGGTGGTGCGAAGCAGTGGCAGGAGGCCGGACCACCTGTGACTTACGAGTCATTGGTGAATGGACCATGTATCTATCATGGCAGGAATGGCAGAACACCCAACCATACCACTCTGCAGTGTAGTTTTCATCACCGAACCGCTGCAGAAGGGGCGAAAGCTGGGGCAAACCGGAGTGGGCCACCGAACCAATGGCGTAGACCTCAATATCCGAACACGCAGCAGCAGCATAAGCCGACCATAGCGGCGCAGAATCAGAGCTTAACCGGAGCAAATTCAACCCCGGTGCATGCGGCCCAAAACCAGAAGACGGTGCAGGCGAAACCGGTGAATGCAGTGAGTGCCCAGGGCAACAACAACAACGGTGGTGCCGGCCAAAGCCAAACGTGGTCCTTTGAGAATCAGAGGTATGAGAACCCCGGTAATGATTATAGGGAAGTACATCAGAGCTACGTGGTGTTTGTGACTGAGTCAACTGATAAGAAGAGTATGCTGAGGCGTGCCAAGGAGGTGAATGCAGTATCTCCGGCGGTGGTGAAATACATGAACTGGTCCGAGCAAGAGATCACTTGGAGCAGGCAAGATACACCTCGGATCATGCCGAGCCCTGGAAACTATGCACTGGTGGTGGATCCGACGTTTTGTGGGCCGACCAACAATGTGAGATTCACCCGAGTCTTGGTGGACAATGGGAGTGCCATAAATATCATGTACCGAGACACAATGGTCAAGCTGGGATACTCACCGAACCAGTTGCAGCCTAGCAGCTGTACATTTCACGGTATTGTGCCCGGGGTCTCTTGTGCACCTATGGGAAAGATTTGGGTCGACGTGGGTTTTGGTACCCGAGATAACAGCCGAGTTGAAAGTCTTGAGTTCGAGGTTGTGGACTTGCAGAGCCCTTACCATGCCTTGCTGGGAAGGCCAGCCTTGGCCAAGTTCATGATCTCCACTCATGTGGCTTACCTAAAGATGAAAATGCCGGGGCCCAAGGGAATAATAACCATTTCTGGTGACTACAAGAAGGCTATGCAATGTGCCTCGGCGGGATCCAGTTTAGCCGAGTCCTTGGTGATCGCGGCGGAGAAGAAGCAACTTCAGAAGGTGGTGGCAATGGCGCAGTCTACTCAGCTCGGCATGTCCGGACTAATTACTCCGGACATGAGCGCTTCATTCGAGGTGCCCAAGGAGACCAAGAAAATCCCGCTGGACTCGGAGAACCCGGAGCGTTTCGCCATCATTGGTACTGGCATGGACGAGAAATAGGAAAGCGCGCTCTGTCACTTCCTCCGTGAGAATCGGGACATTTTTGCATGGTCGGCTAAAGACCTGCCAGGTGTTCCGAGGGAGTTGGCAGAGCACTCTTTGTTTGTTCGGCCAGAGGTGAAACCAGTGCGTCAACCGACGCGGCGGCTCTCAGATGACCGAAGAAAGGTGGTACTCGAAGAACTGGCGAAGTTACTGGCTGCAGGCTTCATCATGGAAGTGCTGCATCCGGACTGGATATCTAATCCAGTCCTCGTGGAGAAAAAGAAGGACGAACCGGCGGTAGTCAAGGTGTGGCGCATGTGCATTGACTTCACCAACCTGAACAAGGCGTGCCCGAAGGATCCCTTTCCTTTACCTCGGATTGATCAAGTGATCGATTCTACGGCTGGATGTGAGCTGTTGTCTTTTATTGATGCATATTCTGGTTTTCACCAGATCCCACTGAACACTGATGATCAAATAAAGACTGCCTTTATTACCCCGTACGGGGCGTATTGCTATCGTGTCATGTGTTTCGGTTTGAGAAATGCCGGGGCAACTTATCAAAGGTGTATGCAGAAGTGCTTACATTCTCAAATGGGCAAGAATGTGCAAGTGTATGTCGATGACATTGTTATCAAAACTAAAAAGAAGCATACTCTCATCGAAGACCTCGAAGAGACATTTGCAAATTTAAGAAAGTATCGGTTGAAACTTAACCCGGACAAGTGCACCTTTGGTGTCCCGGCTGGAAAATTGCTCGGTTTCCTCGTATCGAGCCGAGGTATAGAAGTTAACCCGGCTAAGATCCGAGCTATCGAAAGAATGAAGTTGCCGAACTGTTTAAAAGATGTGCAGAAGTTCACGGGATGCCTTGCATCTTTAAGTCGGTTTGTAAGTCGGCTAGGAGAAAAAGCCTTACCATTGTATCAACTTATGAAGAAAAGTACCAGTTTCACTTGGACCCCGCAGGCGGACGCGGCGTTCAATGAGCTGAAGAAGATGTTGTCCACTGCTCCGGTGTTGGCATCCCCTTTGCAGAATGAACCGATGTTGATATACATTGCGGCTACAAACCGGGTCGTAAGTGTTGCAGTGGTGGTGGAGCGAGACGAAGGAGGCAAATCGGTGCAGAGACCAATCTACTACCTGAGCGAGGTGATATCCACGTCGAAGCAAAACTACCCCCACTACCAGAAGATGACGTACGGAGTATACCTGGCGGTTAAGAAACTGAAGCATTACTTCCAAGAGCATCCCATGACGGTGGTATGTGATGCTCCAATCTCGGAGATCATCGGATGCAAGGACGCAACTGGGCGAGTTGCCAAATGGGCGATCGAGGTATCTCCATACACTCCGCATTATGAAAGGCGAGATGCAATCAAGTCGCAGGCGCTGCCGGACTTTTTATGCGATTGGGCCGAGATGCAATATGAGCCGCCCTTGCCGGACTATAATTATTGGAAGATGCACTTTGATGGGTCCAAGACCAAGGTCGGATTAGGTGCCGGCATAGTCCTAACCTCGCCGAAGCAAGACCAGTTGAAGTATGTGCTGCAAATCCATTTCTCGGCGTCGAACAACGTGGCGGAGTATGAGGCCCTGATCCATGGGCTCAAGGTGGCAAAGGAGATAGGTGTCCGGCGTATAGAATGCTTCGGCGATTCAGCTTTGGTGGTGCATCAATCCACCGGCACTTGGGATGCGTTGGATGCGAACATGGAGTTGTATCGGTTTCATGTGCAAAAGGTGTCTGGGTTCTTCGAAGGATGTGAGTACAAGCACATACCTCGGGGGAGAATGAAGCCGCCGACGTATTGTCCAAGCTCGGTTCATCCAAAGAACCGGTGCCACCGGGGATAGCGCTGAACCATTTGAGAACTCCTTCAATCAAGCCCTCGCCTGACTCCGAGTCAATTTTCTTACCGCCAAGTTCGGAGTCTGAGCCTATTCCTATGGAGGTAGACGTCGGATGCGTTTGGCCGGACTCGGGGACTGCTTCGCAGTATCCGAGGACTGATGGAGCTTTTCCTATGGAGATAGATGATGGGAACTTCGGGTCTGACCCGGGGACTTCGCACCAACACTCGGGGACTGGCCGAGCAATGGTGGAGGAAATCATGAAGGAGATCATGGCGACCGAACCAATGGAGATAGATGAGAGGCTTTTTCCTCTGCATCCAGTGCCGGAATGGGCGGAGCAGATCATGAACTTCATAGCCGATGGAAGTTTGCCAAGTGATACAACCGAGGCAAGGAGAATCCAGAGGAGAGCTAAGGGATACACCATCATCAACAAGGAGCTATACAAGAGAAGTGTGACCGAGGTGTTGCAGAGGTGTGTCGAACCAGCTGAAGGCAAGGAGATGCTTTTAGAAATCCACCAAGGAGAATGTGGACATCATTGCAGCACAAGAGCTCTGGTGGCCAAGGTGTTCCGGCACGGGTTCTATTGGCCCACCGCCAATGCCGATGCAGAAGATATAGTTCGGAAATGTGAAGGGTGCCAAAGGTTCGCCAAGCAGCAGCACATGCCAGCTTCGGCGCTCAAGACCATTCCTATCACGTGGCCCTTTGCAGTTTGGTGTCTGGACATGGTGGGAGAATTCAAGCCAGCCCGAGGCAATATGACTCACATACTGGTGATGGTGGACAAATTCACTAAGTGGATCGAGGTGAAGCCAATCCGAAAAGTGGATGGTCATACGGCAGTGACCTTTTTGAAGGAAATAATCCTGAGATATGGATATCCTCATAGTATCATTACAGACAACGGCACGAACTTTGCTGTCGGAGAGTTTGCTCGGTTCTGCATGAGTAAGGGAATTCGACTTGATGTAGCCTCGGTGGCTCACCCACAGGCTAATGGGCAAGTAGAGAGGTCAAATGCATTGGTATTGGCCGGAATCAAAGCTCGGTTGGTAGAACCACTGTTGAAAACACCGGGGTGTTGGATCGATGAGATACCAGCAGTTCTGTGGGGTCTAAGGACCACACCGAACAGATCAACTGGCTATACGCCATTTTTCATGGTCTATGGGGCCGAGGCAATGCTGCCAACCGACATTGAATATGATGCGCCCAGAGTGGCAATGTACACAGAAGCCGAGGCTAAAGAAGCTCGGGAAGATGCAGTAGATCTGCTCGAGGAAGCAAGAGAATTGGCCTTATCTCGGTCAGCAATATATCAGCAGGGTCTCCGACGCTATCAAAGCCGGCATGTAAAACCCCGAAAGTTTAATGAAGGAGACCTAGTGCTGAGGCTTGTTCAGCGCAGCAAAGGTCGGCACAAGTTGTCACCTCCATGGGAGGGACCATACATTGTGAGCCGAGCTCTGCACAATGATTCATACTATCTTATAGATGCACAGGAGCCAAGGGGAGATGGGCTGGACAGACCCGATTTGGAGCTTCAGCGTCCATGGAATGTAGCTCTACTCCGACCCTTCTACTGTTGAAGGAAGTAATGTATGTACCTCGGCTGATCTTTAAATAAAAACTTCGGCACCTCGAGAGTGAGCTCGGGGACTGCCTCGCTCTTATGATTGCATGTTTCTTTTTGTTTGTACTCTTTCTTCGTTCGTATGCCGAACTATTTTGAACCTCGTCTCAAACTTCAAGTACTGTATGCTATGTAACTAATCTTGTGACTCGACTGACGAACGCCAGCATGGCAGTCAAGAGCAAAGACGAAAGAACATGGGAAACATGAAAATGAACTCGGGGACTCGGTCCAAAAAGACAGTTCGGCATATGTCGTTTACTAACCCCTGTTTTTACTTCTTTTTTATGTCGGATGACTTTGAAACATACCTCGGAATTTACCAAGTACTGTATGCTATGAACAACAATCTTGTGACTCGACTGTCGAACGCCAGAATGGCAGACAAGAGCAAAGAATGCCAAATATAGTAAACACGAAAGTAAACTCGAGCAATCATTCAAAAGGATTCGACATAAAGCTTAGAAAAGCATGGTTCGAATGAGCATGATAGTAATAGAGGTAGCAAAGGAACTACTTAAGTTTGATTACATCTGCGTCCCGGCATACCGGGGATTTAATGAAGTTTTTTGGCCAAGCATAAGTTCAGGTCGAGGCATCAGGAATTACGTCGGCAGCAGCCGATGCAGCAGGGATTTCGTCCGGAGCCGAGGTAGCCTGGGAAGTGCTGGCAACGTCGGCAGTAACCTCGGCATCAGGTTGTGGAGAAGCCTCGGTTTCTGCTTCGCGGGTTTCACCGCCGTCACCTTGCTCGGCCTCGACGTCGGATTCTGTTTCGTATTCCTCGTCTTCTGGCTCGTAATCCTCGGCGTCGGAGTAGGTGTCTCCTTCGCTCAAGTTCTTCGTGTTGGCATATCCAGCGAAGAAGGCAGCCATCTTTTCGCGGCGCTTGATGAGAATTGGGTCCGAGGACCAGGGCGAGCCTCGGCGAAGAGTGTCCATCTTTTCGAGGTCGATCTTCTCGCACCAAGTCATGATGAATTTGAGAGCGGCATCAGCTCCAGCGCGAGCTGAAGATGAACGCCACTCTCGGAGTCTTTGTTCGGCTTCACGAAGCTTGGCGGCGAGCTCGGGCGTAGTTTTGGGAGCGTCGGCAAGAGGCCATAAGGCTCGGAAAGCAGACAGACCTGCGTCGAGGAGTTCGACCCAATGGTTTTCAAGGGATGGATCCGAGCCTTGATGGCCACGATGTGGTCCTCAACGGTCCAGACGGGGTTCGTCTCGTTACGCCTCTCCCTGTGCCGAGCAGTGATATTGCGGGCCGAGACTTGGGTGTAGGTGAAGTGCTCTGCAGAAGGATAGCCTGTTAATAATGAAAGAAAGTTCGGCAAAGAGCCAGTATGTTGAGGACAAAGCAAGCTAAGGGGGGCAAGAAGCTTACTGTCCATTTCTTGGTTGATGTTTGCAGCGTCGGGAGGAGCTGGTTAACCGAAGCTTGAAGGGCTTCATAAGCCTCGGTGGCCGAGGTGGCGCGGGCCTCGGCTAACTGGAGCGCATTCTCGTGATCCTTGGCGGCATCCTCCCGAAGTTTCTTCTCTGTTTCGACAACACTGGCCTTTTCCGCCTGCAGCTGCTCTTTTTCAGACGTCCGCAGCTCAGTGATGCGCTTGAGCTCCTTTACCAGACGAGCTACTTCGGCTTTCTCTTGTTGTAGCTTCTCGTCCAAAGAGTTCTTTTCTGCAAGGACGGCCTTGTGCTCGTCGTGGAGTTTCTTGTGGTCAAACAAGAGGGTATGAAAGATATCCGTGCGGACGTTCATAGTATTCTGCAAGGAAGAAAAACATAGCTCGGTTAGAAAGGCTATACCTCGACAAGAGTCTCGGGGACTCGGAGTCAAATCATTGGGAAAATGTTGCCGGGGTATGCCTCGACAGGAGTCTCGGGGACTCGTACCCGAGGTGCATGCTAAAGTAAGATAAAATGGTTTGGATACGTCGGATGAAAATGGAAAGTTGAGATTCAAGCCAAACAATTTTAACTCCGGCGGAGCGTCAATAGTTTACCTCGAATCTCGGGGACTGGGAATGGTGGATATTAGATGAGATACTGCATGAAAGTAAAGAGAATAGGACTTACGTCGATGTTTTGAGCAGCACGCAGGGCAGCAGTTTGTAGATCATATACGCTTCGGCCGCAGGCGCTGTTTCCCGCAGGATGCTCAGCCACCGGAGCAGCTAGGGAGGCCGAGGAGACCTCGTCTGCAGAATTCCAGTCTGCATTGTAGTGTTCCAAGGAGCCGAGGCTCTGGTCACTGTCAGTGCGCAGAGGAGGAAATCCCCACGGTCCGCCCTGCTCGATGCCCCTAACCGAGGCCTCCAAGGCCAAAGCAGCCTCGGAGCTTGAAGCAGGCCGGTTATCCAATATAAGAGATGCCCTCCGAGCATATTCTTCGGCCGGAGGGGCAGTCTCATCAACGGGTGCGGCGAATGGAGGAATTCGGCGTGTCACCGGGGGAGGAGACCTCGGTTGCATCCTTGAAGGAGAAGAGATAGTCAGGGTGCCAGACCCAGATGTTGGTTTGGGGGTGACCTTAGACTTCACCGTCTCTTTCTCTTTCTCCTTGCCCTTCTCCAACGGCAAGGTAGTCTGGCGAACTGGTTTTTGGGGCTGCTGCTTGGGCTGTTGCTTCTGCTGATGCTTCTGCTGTTGCTGCTGTTGGTTGCGGGCAGTCTGGCTGCGGGGGGAGAGTCGAGGCTCCGGCAAGGCGGTAGCCGGAGTTCTGGCGCGATTGGTCCCCGCATCCGTTTGAGGACGCGGAGAAGTCTGACCTCGGGTGGGGGCAGATTTCCCCAAGGCCGGGCCAGACCTCGGTGGAGGAGATCCGGGGCGAGAGTTCGTCGGGGAGGTCGTGGCTTCAGAGGCACCAACGGGTGCAGTCATGGAGGATACCTCCTGATCCACGTCTATGGGGCACTGCAACGAAAAGAAGATGGTCAAGTGTTAATACCGAGATAATATGTTTAAGCAACAAACATTGTTGGCTATAGAAGCAAAGCATTACCCATCCGAGGTAGGAAACCTCTTGCCCCCCGGGCATGAGGAGGAAGTCCGGACTTCTTCAGCCGCGTCTCTTGACCGGAGCCTCAGTGGGTCCGGAGGCTCCAGTGGCGGATGGTTCGGCGGCCGAAGTTGCGGCACCAGCGCGTTTCCGGCTGGTTGCTGGAGTAAAGTTCGGAAGGTGAGGAAGGCAGGAGAGGTACCGCGTTTATTGGTTCCATGACGAGAAACCCCTCCTCGTCATCCGAAATCTCTTGAACTGAAGCTTGTGCTTGAGGCTTACCCGCGGTGGTGATGCGGGCCGAGGCAATGGGCATATAATCCTCGTCGTCAGGGTCCACGTTGGATGGTGGGTCCTCGACAGGGAGATCCTTGCCGAAGTGGTCCGCAGGATGGACTCCATCCTCGGCGGTCTGGCGGGCGAACAGCTGTATGGCAGACATATGAAAAGGAGTTAGGAAGAAAATTGTCAAGATGAACGTCGGTAGCAAGACCTCGGTGGTAAAGGAGTACGAAGAAAACGTCGGAATAGCGTACCTGTTTCGCTGGCTTGGTCCGGTAGTGGGGTTCCCTTCCCCATGTCCAAGCGTCAGAGATCTTGGACTTGGTGATAGCTCGGACTCGCCGAGCTACCGCGGCGTTGTCCAGTGCAACGTGCGTATGCGGGTGGGGTCATAAAGACCGCTCATGTGGCAGATCTTGTGAGACCTCGCCTGGAGAGGGGAGACCCTGCGCTTCACGAATGTGCAGGCCAGGTCGTCAGCCGTCAGGACTTTCCCGTCGTTCCGGGGTCCTCCGGGTCCTGCCATTTCGCAATACCCATGGATGGACTTGAGTTCGCCGTGTGAGGGGGAGTGTAGTCCCAGTTGAGCTGTTCTGTAGGAGGGCTGAGGTTAAACGCCGGCAGGTTGAGGAGGTCCTCTTCGCCGGAGTTCTTCACGTAAAACCACGTCCGGAGCCACTTGCGAACGGTGTCCGGAGTAGTGATACGTGGGAAGATGGAGTTTCGGCGAGGAGCTATGGTGGCAGCTCCGCAGGCGGTTAATTGCTTGGGCAGATCCTTGTTCTTTGGATCCGGGATCACTTGCCGCTTGAGTTGGAAGTAGCGAGAAAAGAGGTCTACCGTGGCTTTGAGGCCGAGGTATCCCTCAGAGAAGGAAACGATGCAGGAGAGAGTGGTGATGGCGTTGGCGGGGAGGTGATGAACCTGGAGTCCGAACTTGTCGAGGAAGCTCCGGAAGAAATCACTAACGGGCAGTCCGAAGCCGCGCTGGAAGTGCGCGACGAAGACCACCCGTTCCCCTTGCTTGACTTGAGGCTCGAGTTCGCCCTCTGGCAGGCGACACTCTACCCCGGCGGGAATCCGCCGAGTCGCCCTGAGCCACTGGATTTCGTCCGGAGTTACATCCGAACCTTCCCAGCCGGCTCGTTCTCCGACCTCCAGTTCGAGGTCTGGAACCTCGGTTTGTTCCGAAGTCTCAGGAGGAGACATCTCGGCAGAATCAATCTGCAGAGAATGCACAGAAGTTTAGCAAAGGAAAAAGTAAATCTGGAATCTAAGGCTATATCTGGCTAACTCAGGAGGAGTTGGACGGCTATCTAATGTACATAGAGGCACATATATGCTAGGCGAACGTCTGTCCGAGGTATGAAACTCATTTCTACCCAAAAAAGTATGCGAGTAAGATCTACCGGAGGAGGTAAATAGAATTTTATTCAAGAACATATGAAGAACCAAAGCGCGAAGAGGAAGAAACCTAGAGCAATGCCTAGGGTATCAAGAAAGGGAGTACATACCGTGAAAACGAGGTGCTGAAGGGCGGCGCCGGTGACGCGGTCGCAGCGGCGACGAAGGAGCTGCTCGTCGGCGGCGGCTGGAACGCGTTTCTTCTCAACTGGAAGCGGCAGCACTGGTTGCGATGGAGGCGAGACGGCGAGTGAATGAGGAAGAAGAGGGAAGCACTGCCCTGGGCCCGTATTTATAACCGCGGGCGGTAACTGCGCACTACCGCGCGGTTATCGGAGCGGCGAGTGGGATCGTTTGTGCACAATGGCCCACGTGGCACGAAGATAGCGGTGGGCGAGCAGGCCACAGGATCGGTTGCAGGAGGCAAACCGTCGTGCGGCGCGGTTACTGGAGCGCGAAGCGGCGCAAGCGGGAAACCTCCGCTGACGTGGGCCGCGTGGTGGAAAGCACTCGAGTGCTTTGACTATCGTGGACCAGGAAGTGACGGATGGGACACGTGAACAGTGTTCTCTGACCGAAGTCAGTAAGGATGCAGAAATCGAGGGGTTGACGTCCGAGATCTCGGCGGATACTTCGGAAAAGCAGCGTGGCCCGAGGAACAGACCGATGGATTTCTCGGGGTATTGGTTCGGTGACCTGCAAAACATCGTAGCGCATGTGGTTTCGGGTTGAACCTGATGCGGCCTTTCATCCGAGGCTGCGAGACCACATCAGCTTCGGGGACTACTGTCGGGGGGTTACCCCCGGGTAGGGTAATGATGAGGTAAAGACATGTAAGGTTAAGGCAGTAAGCTGTCCGAGGGAACGATTGAGCAAGGACGCAGGAGGCGTCATCCGACGTAAGGTGTACGTCCGAGGTATACTTTCCGAGGTATATCCTCCGAGGTATCAACCTCGGGGCAGTCAGCTAGCTACCACAGGAATAAGATATTCTCTACCGAGGTATATGATCAGGAGTGTTATCCGAGGTTGGCAGCAAGGATCGAGGCATGTCAGAGAGGTCACGGGTGCCGCAGAGCTCGTAGCCCGAGGCTTCAGAGGACGGCGAGGTCCGTCCACGGGTTTCCCGGAAGCTCGGGGGCCTAGGAGCTGACTCGGCTATTTCGGGAAAGGTCTACAGGCTAGACCTCGGCAGGCTACTGAAGTATGACCGAAGAGGAAAGCTAGGCCTGGCTGGCCTGACAGTCCGGCCGTTGGGCTGGCAGGAGGCAGAGGCTTGTCTTCTACCTTTTGGCCATGCCATTGTCAGTTGTAGGCAGGGGTAAAAATGTACTTCGGCCTGTGTATATATGCGGCATCTCTACCTCCAGGGAGGAGGACGGACAAACCCTAGCTCATTTCCCCCTTCGTAGTTTCACCTTCTACCTCGAGCTCTCACTTTGGTAGCAACATACAGCTCGAGGAGCACCTTGTACCTGAGAACCACACTGATATATTGAGAGAGGCAAGGCAGGAGTAGGGGTTTTACTTCCTCACGAAGGCCCCGAACCTGGGTACATCGTGGTGTCTTTTGTGTTCTTGGCTTTCTTGGTTTCTTGTTCATGTTCTTGTGGTTTCTTGCATGTTCTTGCTTGTGCACGTCTTGAGTGCATAAACCCTCCCCGGATTCCCCCAACGACCATTCGGCCCCAACTAAGCCATACCCATGGCATCTGCCGTGATCCCACCACGACAAACGGATAATTGAATTAAGTAAAGTGCGCAATGTAAACAAGTACATATGACCGTAGACATAGCATTGTTGTGTTATCCCTAGTGGCAACAGCACATCCACAATCTTAGACGTTGCTGTCACTCGCCCAGATTACTGGAGGCATGAACCCACTATCTAGCATAAATACTAACTCTTGGAGTTACAAGCATCTACTTGGCCAAAACATCTACTAGTAACGGAAAGCATGCAAGATCATAAATAACATATAAAGATAGATTGATAATCAACTTGATCATAGTATTCAATATTCATCGGATCCCAGCAAACACAACATATAGCATTACAATAAGATGATCTTGATCATGTTAGGCAGCTCACAAGATCTAAACATGATAGCACAAAGTGGAGAGACAACCATCTAGCTACTGCTATGGACCCGTAGTCCAAGGATGAACTACTCACGCATCACTCCGGAGGCAGGCAAGGTGATGTAGAGCCCTCCGGTGATGATTCCCCTCTCCGGCAGGGTGCCGGGAAGAGGTTCTGGACCCTCCCGAACTAGGGTTGACGACGGCGGCGCCTCTGAAACTTTTCATGGATAATGGCTCGGGTGTTTAGGGTTTTCGCGTCGGGGGGAATAAATAGGAGAAAGGGCGGCGGCTGTGGGCACCCAGGGGGCCACACAACCCTAGGGCGCGGCCCCACCCTTGGCCGCGCCGAGGGTGCGTGTGGGGGCTCCCTGGCCCTCCTCCGTCTCTCCTTTGGACTCTGTGTACGTGTCGGTGAAATAGGACCTTCAGATGACTTTTCGTCCAATTCCGAGAATATTTCCAGAACAGCTTTTCTGAAATACAAAAACAGCAGAAAACAGGAACTGACACTGTGGCATCTTATTAATAGGTTAGTCCCAAAAAATGTATAAAAATGATATGAAGTGTATGTAAAACATGTAACAATTGGCATAATATCAACATGGAACATCAAAATTATAGATACGTTTGAGACGTATCAACGCCCCCTCAGGGCCCAAAATAGCGCCGTTGCCCCCCAGGCCGGCCAAAATAGCGCCGTTTTTCGGTCTGGGGGGCACAACGAGTGGAGATGCCCTAAGGCGCATGGCAGCTTGGAGGAGGTGCTAGAGAAGTGGCTAGGAGATGACGCATCAAATATGGTTCCCGGGGCGAGATGGTGCGTGTGGTGCACATTGATGCGCCTGAGGTATGACTGCGATCCGGAACAATGGTGGTTCTTGACCTTGGGCAGTGCTCCTATGTTCCTTGATGGCATGGTGCTGGACAGGCATGGCGGCTAGCGTTGTGTCTGGTGGTCCTGCGTCCGGTCCGCGTTTGTTAGATCTGGCGCATCGTCCGCCGGTGGTCTCCGCGAAGTGCGTCCGACTGCAGCGGATTTTGGTGCTTCTTTGTCGACTGGCAGGTTCGATGGTGGTGGTGGTTAGTGGGCTTGTCAGTGCCGATGCAGGTTGATGTGCGACTGAGAGTGTGTTGGGAGCTTTGGGTGAAAGACCATGTCTCGGCTCTGGCCCGACGGTTGCGGCTGTCGTTGACCTTCTTCCTGGAGGCATCGTAGCATTGCTGTCTCACCCCTCCCACCCAGATCTGCTAGACGATGTCGCTTGGGGGAAACCCTTGATCTTGTTTCGCGTCTTAGTTTCATATTCCCTCTTGGGGGTATCGTCTTTGGAGCTGGACATCGGCAAGCGAGACCACCGGAAGAACAAGATGTTCGCGTTGAGCCTTCTATGGCAAGGATGATGGGGATGAGCAATGTCGGAGACGCAACATTGGTTGAGGTAGTCGGTTCTTGTCCAGCGTGTCTGTGGGACTGCCTTGGCCATGAAGTCGAAGGTGCGGTGGTGGGTCACGATGGCGTATAATGAATGGTGACAGATGGTCCGTTCGATGATCTTCTACGATGCTAGCCTTACCCTGGTCTTCTTCATAATTCTTCGTTAAAATCAGTTATGTTGTCTTGTCACAGATGGTCGAGTTTAGGTTGGATTGGTTCGACAATCGTTATGGCAAAGTCGGAGTTTAGGTTTGTTGCCTCCTAGGAGAGAAATTATGACGATGACACATGCGTGCTGTCACGACGAGACCCTCTTTGGAGAAGTGTGTTGGGGTATCCAGGGTGTGCCGCTCAGTAATTTGTGATGGTTTTCGCCTGTTTTTTTATTAATCAAGATGACACAAATCTTTTGCCTCTATCATTTTTTTTTACAATACCTAATTTGAAGGAATCGTCTTAAATTTGAATCATAACCACGCAGAAAACCAATTCTGATTGGTGCTAGTTGTAGGATACCTAAATTATCAATGTACAGACTCTTAAAATTACTTTGCCGGTAAAAAATGACTTAGTGCTCACCCCAAATTTAAGTATGATTCAGAAAGTAGAAGTCTTGTTTGACGCATAATTTCAGATATAATTCTGTTTGGCACTTCGAAGAAGGAAGCCTGAAACCTTGGGTTTCTTTCCTGCCATGTGCTCACATGGGATTCAGACATCCCAACCAGGTTTCTCTGTCGTGTCTATAAGAAAAACCTTCGAAGATCGTGTTAACGAAAATCTAGTTAACCTAACTATGAACCGTGTGTTCTCGTTGTATTCTCCGAAAGAAGTGAAACACCATTGCACATTCGGAGTTTTGGAGATCCGACACCGGAAGAATGCCAATCTGTAAACTGACGGGCGTGATGTCTCGCCAACCGACACATCATAGAGGAAGGGAAAACCCACGGAGGTACTTGGAATCGACTCCCGATTCACGGCTCAGCGCAACCCTGCCAGTTCGTGCAATCTGCAGAATGCATATGGCCAAGGAGGGTAAAGAATTCGGCAAAAAATATTAATTTAAAAGTTTGCAGTTGCTAAACTATGATTTGAATTGGCATAAGTAATCTACAATCATGATACTACGGTGCATTTGCAGAGTGAACCTTCAGTACAAACCTCACAGATGCCGTAGGGCTCAAGCATCCTTTGCAGTGCGACCATTTTATCAACGTCTCCAGTAAGCTGCATGCCAAAAAGATTGTTGCTGATTAAACAAACTATCGATGACACTAAAATACATTGTCCTTAAGGGACTCTTTGACTTGCAAGAATCTCCCAAAGAGTGTCTGATTATGCCACAGGAAAAACAAAGAAATCATTCTACAAGGTTTTAGTTTATGAAATGTTCCTATGAAAGACACTGGCAACTGAATCCTTAGGCAAATTTATATGGAATATAATTTATATCAAATAGCCCACATATGAAAATTCCTAAGGATAAAAATCATTATAATTTTCTCTTTAAGAGGCTATAAACTTAGTTCTTGATGAGTACTCAAGAATAAGATAAGTAATCATCTACATATGATTTGTTGGTGTATCCTATAATACATGACAGTGAAACAAACTAGAAACTCCCACATTGTTCACAGATTTCAAATCGATAAATACCATACTTCAAAATAGCAGCAATTTAGTTGATCTATACTAAAATTTCATCAGCTAGTTGACAGCAACACAGATAATACTCCAAGTAAAGGCTGTATTTGATGAATGTTCATGTTTCTACTTTAATCAACTTCGATAGTTACCATACGTCAAAATAGCATAGTTTTGTGCGATAAGTACTGAAATTTCAGCAGCTTGTTGACAGCAACATGGTTAATGCTCCAAGTAAAGGCTGTGATGAATGTTCATGTTTCTACTGTGCACAATTAACACGCCTAAATGAATACTTAAAATGCTTAAATCAAACTGATTGATTTATCCTACCAACAAATAGATAGAGGCTGTGATGAATGTTCATGTTTCTACTGCGCACAATTAACACGCCTAAAAGAAAGCTTAAAATGCTTAAATCAAACCGATTGATTTATCCTACCAACAAATAGATAGAGATGTCCTAAATCCAGTAGTTGCGCCCAAAAGGTTAAAGTAACTATTACCTGAAGAGTTATTGTGTGGTCTGATACATCAACCGTTTTGGCCCCGAAAACATCCTCAGCAATATCCAAGATAGCCCTGCGAGCTGAGGTGTTCCCAGCAACCTTTATGATCATTAACTCTCTAGCAGTAAACGGTAAATGTGTAAAATCTTGGACCTGAAAAACCAAGACGAATTTGAGCTAGCATTATATATGCAACAACAATCATGCAAACCACAACATTAATAAGCTGACCTCATAAACGTCGATGAGCTTGTAAAGTTGATGTATTAATTTGGCAATAGATTCATCACTTCCAGGAACAACAGTAGTGATGCGGGAAGTGCCTATTTTTTCAGCAGGACCAACAGCGAGACTCTGTCAAAGTAATGGATACACCTGTTATGGATCAACTGCAACCCTGTAACCTGGAGTAATCTAATTGAGGGAACATAAGATATCTATAAGCACAAAATGAACCTGAATATTGTAGCCCCTTCGGGAAAAGATACCCGTTACGACATTGAGAACTCCAGGGAAATCATTCACAAGGATCGACAAAGTATGTGAACAAAACCCTGTCGTCTGAAGAAAGAAAAGTTTGCCAGTTATTTTTGAAATGGGTATTTAAATTGCAATTGTACTTTAGTGCAAACAAAATTAATAATTTTATGCTCAATTAGACTTTGGGACTCTTGCCATTAATTTTAAGCAAAACAGCAGCTCTAGTGAAAGAAAAATGCAAGGACTTACATCACTGTCAGTCATGACACCCCAATGAGCATCAAGAATTTGATTGATTGAGAAGCTTTCATAAGATTCCACTGGATAAACATCGCCCTAGTAATAAGAATATATAATCAATCATCCAACTGCAAACAACTATATGCGAAATCTAGTAAAAAGTATTAGCAGTAAACTTGTTCACACAAATGAAACTAGTCATGCTCATTTTCTAACAATTGTTTATGAGATGTAGTTATGCTATAAGATAGCCAGCTTCTTACTGCTTTCAAAATAAACTATTAATAATTGTGAACATAATGCTGATATTGTGAATCATAAAAACAATTTAAATGATGCACTAAGTTCTTGTCTACTAAACGTATGCATAAATATGAAAATCTAGCTAATCACATTGACTCTCATTACATACAAGGAGCACTTTAAATGGTTTAGTATTGGTAAATTATCTAATAAATATTGCTTTCCAGTGTAAAGTCAGATCAAAAGAAAAAGTATTTACAGCTTATCTATAAAAATCAAGAAGAAAAAAATCCTCAATCAGACCAATTCAGAAAAGAACAAATTTTCTAATAAAAGATTACACGTGTTGATTTCCGTTGAATGCATGATTTTTTTTCAAACAACACAATAAACCAGGTCAAAATAAATGGAAAGAATGTTGTTACAAAGGACAGACCCAGTGCACAGAGGCTCCCACACAAGGTGGGGTTTGGGGAGGGATTATAGGAACCTAGTCTTACCCCTGCAAAGTGCAGTGCAGGGAGGCTGGTTCGAACCCAGGAGCTCTTGGCACAAGTGGGGAGGACCTCACCACTGCACCAAGGCCTGCCCTCTAAAGAATGTTGTTACAATGATGAAGAAAAATTGGATACATGAAAACTTGTATGAATGATGAGAATTACCATTTCCTACCTGTGAAGATTCTTCATACTCGCCACTGTTTGTCTTCAATGCAGTGCTTAGTATAGATTCTGAAACTTCAAGATCAGGATAGGATTCTACAGAGAACCTCCAAAAGGGAGCCTCTTGTCCCATTTTCTCACGCCGCAAAGCTATCTATTACATCAATAAGGCCCATTAGATCTAGTCAAGCACAAAAGCAGGATAAGGTCCTAATCTTTTCTCAAGAAGTATAACCTTTCCAGTTCTGGCAACTTCTTTGATCCCAAATTTGCTCAGGTTCCTCTGTACGGCGACCATTTTTCCAGGATCTCCAGTTACCTTTGGAATGATTCAAAACAGAGAGCATACATTGCTTTAATAAAAGGCACACGAGTGATAATGTAAGTGATCTGCAAGATAAGACACACCACAGATTTTACCTCAATAGTTACTGTATGGTCTGAAAGATCAATCACTTTTGCTCTGAAAATTTCAACCAAACCCATCACCTGCGTGTGTAAAATTAGAGAAATAAGCAAAGAGCAACAAAATTCTACCCTTACCTCCACTCCAACTGAAACATGTAATTGCACATCATATGCACAAACTGAAATCTCCAGGTATTACGCTTGCAATGCGCATACAAACTTTACCTCGAGGCGCTGTTCTGGCTCTACGTTTAGCTTCATAAGCATCAGCTCTCTTTCAACTTGTGGCTCCTTTGACAAATCATCAACCTTTTTTTTTTTGAAAGGGAGTCGTGTACAAGATCAAGCAGAGAAACACAAATCATCAACCTGTTTAACCGATACATAAAAAGTATGAATGTCAGATACACTGGTAACTGCAATGAGCACGGAAACAAAACCAGTGGTTCAACTGATAAGATATTACTATTATTTAGCAATAATTTCATAATTAGTGTGACATTGAAAGAACATACTGACCTGTATAACATTAACAAGTTTGTAGAGCTGCTCGACAACTTGTTTGAGTATTTTCTCTGTTCCGGATACGACTATCGTGAACATAGCCTTGTCTTTGTTCAGCCCAACGGCCAACGACTCGATGTTGTACCCTCTCCTAGCGAAAACCCCGGCAATTCGGTTGATCATCCCACTTTCATCCCCAACAAACACTGACACCGTGTGGCGCTTCACAATCCTACAAAATCAAGAGAAAAAGGCATCCTAGTACCTCAACTTGACGATCAAACAAGTCGAAATTAGTCAACAGGGGGAGAAGCTTACGAGCCCCTGGGGCGGGGCGGCACCGGCGTGACCCCGCCGGTGGCCGGAGAAGCGGACGCAGCGGCGACGGCCACGTGTCGCGCCCTCGGCCTGGCGGAGAGGGCCACCGACTGAGGCGGCGGCTGGCGCTGGCTGCGTGCGCGGGATCCAGTCCTGAGAGCGGCGAGGTGGGAAGCTGCGGCGGCGGCCATCGGCGGCGGAAGGGTTTTTGGGGATGGTTCGTGGATCCCAAGGAGAAGAAACTGAGGTGAAGAGACGTGGCGGCACGTGGCACTATGTGCAGGGGTTGGCTTGGCTGAACCTGTGGTCAGGGCCGCCGGAATGTGCTCTGCGCCCACTTCAGATACGAGGCTGTCTGTTCTCTCCTCGGGATGACATGTGGGCCCATGGTCCCGAGAGCCAGCAATTTTCGTATTATTTGAAAATTCTACGAAAAATAGAATGACAAAGAGGCTAAAATGGCAGATAATTTTAATCCAAAAAATGACAAAAGAAATAAAAAATCTTTCCTTGGTATTTTTTTTTCATTTCAGTAGAGAGGATGGTGGATGGAATATGTCCAGTGTTTAAATTACATATGGTTTATATCATTTCAGTTTATAACTTCTTTGTCCTACCACATTTCAGCTCATCCTACTAGCATGAGAAGGAGACATTATACTTAGGGCAGACTTGTTTGTTCGAAGAAAAATTGGTTGACACATTATTTTCTGGTGCTTTGTTTCAGTTTCTTCTGCAGCTCAAATGTAAAATCCAATTCTAAATAAGAAACTCCGGAGATGCCGGGGATCATCACAATTTAATTGGAAGGCCATCTTCAATGTACAGTAACAAGGTTTAGAAGTAGCAGAGAGAACATTTGTGCTCAGTATAAGACGAAACTATGCTAGACCTAAATTTGGACATCTGAACATGTGGTTTTTCTTTGGAGGAGAAAGACAACATGTGAATATAACAGGTTACAAACAGTCTAACTGAAAACAGCATCCAGTTTGCTACCTCATGATGGCTCTTCTCTCTCTACTGGTACAGACTAAACTACGCCCAGCTGTTTTCTTGAGTTCCATCTCCTCCATGGTCCTCCTCATCCTTTCTGCATCTTCAGGCATCCCAGCTTCAAAGTACATGTTCGCCATCAAGACGTAGAACGTGACATCGTGAGATCCTGACTGGAAGAGATCCTTGGCAACGAATTCAGCTAGCTCCAGCTTGCCATGAAGCCTGCAACCACCAAGGAATGCACCCCAGATGCACTTGTCTGGTTGCATCGACATCCCTCTAATAATTTCATATGCTTCGACAAGTCTACCTGCACGTCCTAGCATGTCGACCATGCAGGCATAGTTCTCAAGCGTTGGTGAGATATGGTAGTCTCTGACAATGCTGTTGAAATGCGTCAGCCCTTCATCGACGAGGCCCGAGTAGCCACATGCCACCAGAACCGCAGTGAATGTGAAGGAATTAGGCTTTACCCCTTGACCTTTCATCAGGGAGAATAAACTGAGAGCCTCTTCAGGCTGACCATGGTTGGCATATGCACTGATCATGGCACTCCATGACACGACGCCTGGCGCACGCAAACTGTCAAAAGCCACTCTTGCATAACCAAGCTCACCACATTTTGCATACATATCCACAAGAACATTGCCGATCCTCACATCAGTGTCAAGTCCATGATTCCTAGCGAGCTCATGCACCCACTTCCCTGTCTCAAGGGCTCCTGAGCGTGTGCAAGCAGACAGCACACTGACCAGAGTGACAGTGTCAAAGCCCACCTTCTCAGTAAGCATCCTACGGAAGAACTTGATCGCCTTAACCCCCTCATCATTCTGCTCATACATGGCAACCATTGTGTTCCAGGATGCCACAGTACGCACGGTCATGCCATCAAACAACTCCTTTGCCGACGTGATGCTCCTGCACTTCCCATACATTGCAATGAGTGCATTCACAAGCGGGGCATTTGCATCAAACCCCAGCTTGACCACGAACCCATGAACCATCTCCCCAGTAGCGAGCCATTCTTGCCCCTGCAGGCAGGGCAGGAAACTGATGAGAGTAATCTCATTTGGAAGCACGCCCTCGGCGACCATCGCACCGAACACCGTAACCGCCTGGCCAAACAAGCAGTTCTGTGCGTAACCCGCCACCATGGCCGTCCAGGAGACGACCGTACGCGCACGGCCAGTTTCCAAGAACACCTGCTGAGCGTCAGCCACCTCTCCCTCCTGGCAGTACATCGCGATGAGCGCGCTGTGCACGAACCCGTCCCCGGCGAGCGCGAACCTCACCGCGTCGCCGTGCGCGGCCCGCCCAAGGCGCGGGGCGCGCGCCGCCGCGCACGCTGGGAGCACGATGGGGTAGGTGTAGTAGTCCGGCACAACGCCCGCCGCGCGCATCCGAGTGTAGAGCGAGAGGGCGTCCGCGGCGGAGGAGTATGCAGGCGTGGCGTGGGAGTGGGCGTGGGCGCGGAGGAGGGTGTTCCACATGTAGGCATCGCGGCGCGGCGCGGCGTCGAACACCCTGCGGGCGTAGGCGAGGGAGCACGGGGCGGCCGCGGCGAGGAGTCTGGTGGCGAAGGCGGGGTTGGTGGCGATGCCGAGGAGGATGGCGCGGGCGTGGATAGGAAGGAGGGCGCGGAGGGAGGAGCGGGACGAGACGCCGGCGGCTGAGAGGAGGCGGACGTAGTGGTGGGCGAGGGCGGCGGCGGCGGTGGGCAGTGGCGGGAGGGAAGGGGGCATCTGTTCTGTTGGACCTCGTGTTGATGCAGCTGGCTAACTCTGCTGAGTCTCAGGACACAGAAATACCATCCTCGAAGTTTCAGATTTTACATGTCGACTCTAATAGAAATTTGAGGTACGAATTTTGATTTGTTTGGGAAACTTGAATTATTTTGAATGTGTTACTGCCAACAACCAAATGCAAATTTGATGCTGCTGTAGACTGCATTCAACTAAGCTGCTCTTTTTACAAGAACAGGGCAAACGATGAGCAATTAATCTGCTTCACATCACAAAACATCAACCAGGGAATGTACAGTTGTACACATCACGAGATATAAAGCATTTAGATGAACATTCAAAAATAATAGTCAAGTATCACGCTAACATTTATAGATTGCATAATCTCTCAGCAAAAGTTGCTTTCTGAACATAATTCTCATGTCATTAGTAACAAGGTACACTGATCAAGTTATACTAATGCTGGAATAGGCTCTGCATAGATTCAGCTAACGATTTCGAGGCCAAAAACAGGAGTCGGACTTCATCCGTAAAGGGAATGTTCAGATTTGTAGTTCTGACGAAACAAGTTTGATTCCTCTAATTCATATGAATGGTGGACTTGATCTGCTCGACCACATGGGGCAGGACCCTGATGCTGTCATCGATAGACCTGTTCACGCAGGATTCCAGCTCCTGAGTTGCATCTGTTTTCATCTTCTGGAGCCTTGCTGCTTCGAATTTGTCTTGGCAGACCATCAACGAACGATTCAACCTTTCCTGCAAAAGGGAAAGAGAAGATAACTTAGAATACTTACGCAGTATGCTGCCTGTTTCATGTCAAAATGTACATAAAAGGAGAATGACTCCGATCTTTATCTAACTGATGGTTTATTCAGGTCACTCATTTACAAATTTGAGGAAGCTATATGATGCGTATGTAACCCTGTAAACTGTAGACAGTGTAATACACTAAACTGCAGACAACAAAGACCAGAGCTCTAATACAAAACTTGTAGCAGCTAACCATTATGTTCATCATGCTCAGTTCTTCACATACAAATAACCACTAGAGAAGACTGACTACGCTACTACCTCTCTTTTGAGGACTAGCCAGCCATGCAAGGTTCTAGGAATAACATGCTGAATTAGGAGCAAATCATGTAACGAACAAATTTGACCTAGCCACTGCATACTGTGTAATAGCTCAGGCCTGCCTGCAGGGCAACTTAGAATAAACAGAACACAGCGATGAAGCCAGACAATAGGTACTAGAGGGATAAATTGTCAAAGAGTTTTAAAATTTGCATGTTTGTATGAGTGAAATATTGATTCTATTTTAATCAACAGACATAGACAACCACATAGAGACATATGTATAGCATCTGAACCTTACACCTATATAGCGCAAAGAGATCATTCCCAAGTATTTGTCGACATGTCAGGCTATAAATTATTCAAATCACTGACTCATTGCTTATTTAAATCATGCATGGCACATATGAATGCTCTGCTCACCAAATATGCATCATCAACAGATAATCATACACAAAACGCCATGTTAATGCAGGACGGCATGGTTCAACAGCAATGATAAATCAAAGTTCAGAAGGCAACACAAATATAGATTTGGTACCTGTGCAGCGGAATAATGCTACTGAACTATACATAACTAAAGAAACAAAGTTGATCCCATGTTCTTTTTAAGAGAAACTAGTATAACATAGCATGTGTGAAAAAATAATGACAGGTAAAGGAAACCACAAAGTACCTGGAACTTGGCCATCTCATTCTCAACAGCCTGGTTGGCAGACAGAACAGGCACACTACAGTTCTCTACGCAGCTGTTGATCCCCTCTTGACTTTGTCGCCTATCAAAGCAGTCATATGCACACTGGAAGTAGGCTTTCTGAAAATCATTCAGAAAAATCCAACAGGCGTCAGCATTGGTGTTTCCATGTAGGAAAATCACCCTGCTACAAATATGACAGGCTTATTTCATGTTACACTAAATTTCCCCTCCTTAAATAATCGGAATAGTCAACGACCTTTAACAATTAGCGTAAATCATGCATATCCAGAGTTGTACAGCAAATCTAGAAACTTAAAAATTGTGCCACGATTTTTCAAGTACTCATACCATACAACATAGAAATCCTAAGAAAATTACTGGATTAAGACAAGCAAGTAGCTATAATATCACCATATATGCAACTCTACTGGGCCTACTAATATTCCTACATATGCATCAGGTACAATCCCCTAAAATTTGTTTCTTCCACCTAAAATCTACTCTGTTAGAAAAAGGCCAATCGTGTCTGGCGAACTAAATTAGAACAATTTAAGCATCCAAATAACTGGAATAGCTCGACTGGATACAGGAAGCACCTTCTGAGACCCAGCAAACTCCATGACTAGCTTCCCCTACCCTAAAATTAGCCATCGGAAAAGTAAAACGCAAATCCCTAAACCCCCACATCAGGAATCCACGAATCGACACAATCCGAGATTCCATGAACAAGCGTGGGGATTCCGCTCCCCCTGCCCTAAATCTGCGACCTAGAGGAAGCCCAAATCTGGATTGTAAGAAGGCCTCACCTGCATATTGAAGTTGACATGGTCCTGCACGCCCACGAGCTGCACCTGGGCGGCGGCGTTCACCTCCTCCAGCTTCTTCCGGATCCGCTCCGTCACGATCCTCTCCTCCATCGAGCTCACGTGGTCCATCGAGGCTGGTCCTGGGCTCCTGGCTTGAGGAAGGGGGGAGACGGGAAGGGGGCGGGGTGGGGATGGGGATGGGGATGGATTATACGGCTCTGTTTTCTTGGTGGGGAGGGCAGAAAGGAAACCTGAAGAAGGTAGAAGTACAGGGTTTATGGCCGAGCTAGGGTTCTACGGCGGCCGCGCATTGCAATGCTAGTCTCACCCGACACGTGTTCAATATTTTTGTTCGAAAATGCTCACGTGATTTTATTGACGAAAAAATTGTTGCCTTATTTTTTATTTTATTTTTGCAATTTCCCCAAAAATAATGATATATTTTCTTTTTGAGAATGGTTTAGTTCAATTTCGTGGAGCTAAACTCCAAAGTTGCCCTAAGCTCCCTTCCCGCAATTAATTTTGTTTTGGACCTTTTTGGTTGCATGTAACCATATGCCCGATTGGATGCTTGCATATTTCCAGATCATTCGATTGGATGCTGCATATGGCCCAAAGAGTATTTGTTATTTCAACCGAACGAATGTCTCAATCACCTTGTGTGTCGCACGGTGATTAAAACGCCTCACAGATAGTTAGAATAATCGACTCATCCCATTTCAACGAGTCAAACTAATCATTAAACCACGCTCCATAAAACCTATCACAACACATTCCTTTTATGTCTCACCTCTTCAATGTCCTGTCTCATCACACTCTCTATTTGGCGCTTCATCTCCAATGTCGAGCGCTATAGCGTGGCGGCTTCAGTTTCCTCCATAGCAGCAACGACAACAACATTCACCTTCGCGACAACGACAACAATGACGGTAAGTACTCAAAAGCCTAAGGTAGGATGCATGGCTTTAGATTATGGTGAGTGTTAGCTCAATTTCTCGGGAGGCTAGCTTGCTTAGTGTTGATATGTGAGCAAAATCTCAGTATTTGTGCATTACAGTGACATGTCGTTTGATTTGAGGTTAGATATAGTACAATACCTCAGTTTTATTTGGGAGGAGAGGAGATGGATGAGTCAATAATGTTTTATACTAGAAAGTGAAATATCGTTGGTCAAAATGCTTTAGGATATGTGTTAGATCATGTTTGCCTATGATACATATGATTGTTAACGATGCTGTTGGATGAGCAAAATTGTGCCCATGGCCGGCATGATTGATGAGCATCACAACAAACAAAGTGTATCTTGGTTCTAGTTGTCTACATGATCTCATTGCAGTCACACATAAGGCGGAGTTAGGAAATAATTATAAGGGGGCTAGAGTAGAAATATGACCATTGGGAAAAGAGAGCACTGAAAAAAAAATACAAAACTTGTAATATAAAAGGTAGGGACTTAAACATAATTTTTAAATCTTTAGGTGCTGTTTTTTTTCAAAGGTGGAGCGAAGCCCGGCCTCTGTATCAATAGATGCACACATCCGTTTTATTGCAAAATGTATGAATATTCAGCGGTTTGTGGAAGAGTTTGATGCTCTCATACAAACACGGGTTAGTGAGTGTACGCCCCTCCGGGGTCTAGTCTATTTTCTGTGGCTCCTGGTCGTCCCCCGCGGGCGACAAGGGCAGCGCCAACCGTAGCCCATCTCCAGTTCTCCTCTTCCCCGCCCCCGCAGCCATCGTCGGCGTGAGCCGCCGGGCAAAGCCCGGGTGGTGCCGACGGCGGCGGATCTTCTCTTCCCCGGTTGCTTGGAGGTCTGCGCGAGGTGGTCCATCAAGCGACGGTGCGCTGGTGAGATGTGGCCTCAACCTCGCGGCTGGCAGTGAGGCGCGACGACGGCGGGTTCTGTCGGCTCGCGGTGGTGGTCTGGCGTCGGGGTCGAAGCTGGGAGCATCTAGGAGCAGTGGCAGGCGGCGGTGGGGGCCGACATGACGCGGTCCAAGGAGGACCCGATCTGGGCCAGGAGGGCCCTGATCTCGGCCAGGTGGGCTTCGGCCACCTCTTCCCTGATCGATGTCGAGAGGCTGCGGGCTAGTTCCTGACCGTCGTGGTGGCTTGCGCTAAGGGCTCCTTTCGTGCTTTCCCAGGTTGCAGTAGGGGCGACGTTGAACCTACAGGTGGATGGCGGCGACGGCCATGGCGCTACAGCGTGGCGGCGGGGCTAGTCAGGCCTGATCTGGCCTGACCTAGGCATGATCTAGCTGATCTGGATCTGATAGGCCCTGCTGCTGCGTCCGGTCGGTGACCGCCTCTACCGGTGGAGGACGGATCTCCCCCTATTGGCTGCTGCTACCGCGCACACGAGTTTGGTTTGGTTGCCGTCCTACCTCGCACGATTCGCCGACCTCGCGGTGCTGTCAATCCTGAGGTTTGAAGTCGAGGAAGCCGGGGCGGCGGTCCTGGAAGGTGGACTGCGCTGGCATCTCTACAGCGAGCGACGTGGCGGTGGTGATTATGTGTCTCTTTGGCCGTATGGATGGCGAGGAGCGGACAGCGGGGGATCCTGGGGTTGGCGGTGCTTCGGCACGGACAGCTCCCATATCGTGTTCTGGAGACCTGGCTCGGGCAGCGGACGGTCCATTATATGGGCGTGGGGTGAAGGTTTTTCCGGGCGAAAGCTCAGCACTTCGGTGTGGCGGCCATGCCTTCGGGTATGGTTACCCTCTTGGGGGCGCTGTTCTGGCCACCTTTACCGCACTAGGCTCCGGGTGAAAACCCTTGACCATCGGTTTCGACGATGGCGGCGTGGCACGTCGTTACTCTCTTGGGGGCGTCGTCGTGGAGCTTCGGCATTTTTTGGACTTGTTTCGATGTCTTTGGTGGCAAGCTTAGTGATCCTTGAACACAGTACAACACAGGCGTTCACATACACGTGCACACACTCACCCATATAAACGCACGCACGCACACTCTATGTCTCGCTGTCGACGGGAACGTCGCCTCTCACTGATGAATATTCCGCCTAAATGAGAAACACCAATGTCAAATCTGAGATTTGAACCCTGGTGGGCTGAGGTACAACCACCCTCTTAACCATCCTACCACAGGGAGATTCTCGTGATGCTTGTTTCTTCTCTCTTATCTTTAATACGCTTTATAAGAGGTTTATCTCATCACATTGTATCGGTTCGGTCGTTAGATTTTATTTATAAAGCGGGCTCTCTTTCCCTCTCAAAGTATTGATGGCGGCAAACAGACGACCAACGTCATAGCTAGCGCCTCGGCCAGTCGGCCTTGCTTGATCGGATAAACATGAAGTTGAGGTGCTCCTTCCTGTTGGTCCTGTCGTGTAGTTCTGTGATTGCATTCTTTATCTCCTGTTGTTCTTCTGATACTGCTTTTCTTGGAAAAAATAATTTACTACTAGGCAGAACCGCGTTGCGCACGGAGCAGGTGGCCGGAGCAAGTGTTGCGCTGAATTTCTGCACTCTTTTCTCCCCCACAACGCGTCTTGCCCGCGCAGGCGCGCACACAAGTCGGAAGGTGGCCGGAGAGGTGTTGAAGCAAGCGAGCCCCCCGCGGCTTGCGCCGGGCGCCAAGGCCCAACGGCGCGGCCTTCCCGGTGGCCGGTGCTACTCCTCCGCCGCCGCGCCATTGACGGCTGCAAGGTGGGCGGTAGGGTTTGGCGCTACCCCTGGTTAGAAACTTTGAATCCCCATTCGATTTAGCTTAAAGTTGTGTGCTCGTGTGGATCTCGATGTCGTGTTGAATACCCACGACAAATTTGTGGGATGCTTTCTGCATCTTGCGACTACTGTTGGCTATTGGGTGAGCGTACAGTTTTCACCGAATTTATGCCCACTCTTGTTATAGTTGGCTCATTTCTTCAGTTGACAATCTGAATTCATGATTTTTCTCAGCAAAAACATATCTGAATTTATGACTATTGCTTTTTAGAACGGTGGGTCTACTTCAGTGATTTTTTTTTAAATCAGTGGCATTTGGTTAATGGGTTATTGAGGGTCTTGCGTTTGTTCTCCTGTTGTGCCGGCTCACCAAGTCACCAGACACGCGAGTATGACATTTCCCCCAAGGCAAAATTGTTGATGTAAACCAGAAACTGAAGATTCTTTCAGTTTAAGAATGTAATGTGTAACTATATTTCAACGTACTACAATATAGTTTGTCCATTGTATTTTTTTATATGACGTCTAAGAGACTAGCAGCTTGACATTTTATTAGCATTAATAATACTGGTGCAATTTCCCGAAATTGAGAGTGCCAGAAGCCCATCCCATTACTGGGCTCCGTTGTTGTAATTTTACAACAATAGTTACTTAGGAGCAACACTGTTCCTTGTATGTTTTGTTCTAATAGACTGAAAGAAGCAACAATTTTCCCATGCGGAAATCTAAAAGGACTATTTCTCATATATACTGGAATCTCTCTCAAAGAACACGATATATATAATATATATATATATATATATATATATATATAATAACCATCACCCTTTTAATTTTTCTGTAGTAAACCCAGAATAAAGATGTCAACAAGCACATCAGGAGCAGCACAGCCACTGATGGACACAGGACTTCTGGCTGCAGCGATATCTGGCGAAACTACACCATTGAGGGAATTGGCAAAAAATCCAAGCTTGCTGCTTGGAACAACTCCTGAGAGGAACACCTGCCTCCACATATCATCTGTTCATGGCCATGAGGACTTCTGCAAGGATGTGCTGGCGCTAAACCATTCTCTCCTTTCAAAGGTCAACTGGGACGAGGAGACGCCACTTATCGTCGCTGTGACAGCTGGTCATGTCGCTTTAGCTTCATATTTACTCACACGCTGCACGGTACCAAGATTGAGCGAGACAATCTTGAAGAAGGATAAGAACAAATGCAATGCACTGCACCATGCCATCCGTTGTGGCCATAAGAACCTTGCACTTGAGTTAATAGACGTAGAGCCGGGCCTGTCAAAAGATGTCAACGAATATAACGAGTCACCCATGTTCGTCGCGGTGATGAGAAATTTCACAGATGTTTCCTTGAAACTATTGGAAATTCCTGGTTCTGCTTATTCAGGACCTCACTTGTACAATGCTCTGCACGCTGCCGTGAGGAAGGGAAATTCAGGTACTGTTCTGTCCAGTCGAGTTGAATATGTGACTGACTAGCATCAGGATATTAAACATAACATTTTCTGTAGCTTAATTGATTGTACTCCCAATTTTTGCTTGGACTTGATTTTGCTCCTAGTTCTGTTGTACACCATTAACACGAATCCTTGACTTGCCAAAGACTTCCCTAACTTGGTTATTAACCATCGTCGTTCGTTCTATACAAAAAATTTCAGTTATCGCTAATAAAATCATGAAGACACGTCCCCAGCTAGCAACAGAAGAATCCATGAGTGGAAGTAGTCCTTTGAAAATGGCTGTACTGCGAGACAAAACCGACGTGCTACGAGTACTGTTGAAAAATGACTACTCTTTAGGGTATGGAGTAACCAAAATCGATGGTATTCCTCTCCTTGTTTCTGCTGCATATCGAGGTCGTATTGATGTTGCTCGAGAACTTCTTCAACATTGTCCAGATGCTCCCTATCGCAAACCAGATGGTTGGACATGTCTTCATGAAGCTGTAGATTCGGGTCAGACAATGTTTGCTGAATTTATCTTGGGGGTACCACAACTTCGGAAACTTGTCAACATGCGAGATGACAAAGGGAAAACGGCCCTACATTATGCAGTCCAGAAGTGTAATCCTAAAATAGTTGCTGCTCTGCTGTCTCACAAGGATACAGACGTGACAGTGGTTGACAAAGGTGGACTTCCAGCTGCCTGGGAATTACAAAACACGACTGATCGTGCCAAGACTCTAAACTGGGTATGTATATATGCTATCCATACTGGCAATGTCGTTTTGCATTATAACTGTATAGTAAATGCATCTCCATTTTTAATATTGGAAATTCGACTAGTTTGAAATCAATACTCGATAGACTCAAATGGAAATCTACAATTTGCAGAACAAATTTAGTATATATAATGTAAGAACTTAAAAGTTTTTTTTGTCATGGTAAGAACTCATAAGTTAAAACAAAGGAAAGTAGAAAATGCAGGCCACCGCAGTTCCGAGCCATTTTTTTCTTTCCATTAGTACTCCTTGATATCTCACCAATTAAAGATCTACTAAACCCCCAGCCCGTTTAAATAACTTTACCATGCTATTACCTTGTTTTCGTTTTTTTTCATCTTATTGCAACTTTTTGCAAATTTTCATCTATTTCCACACATGAATAACCAAACAAGCATCCCCATGACAACGGTGTCACCTGATCTCTCCACTTTCTTGGATGGATTATCTAACGATCAGGATATGGCCCTTGCTTTTAGCTGTACAACAAGATTTCATAGATGTTTGGCACCATCCTACTACATCTGTGTGTAGGAATGGATCTATGGAGAGAAAGAGCTACAGAAAGCTGCAACCCAGATGACCATGATCTGGATACAACGTTGGGTTTGCAAAAGTGATTGCGGAATTGTCGAAGATGTATTACATACAGTTAGGTAGTCATTCGGGCAGGTCCAGGTTACTCAGACTGTTAATAGCAGAGATCAAGCCTGTCCCGATAATTGATTTGGTCTATCCAATAGATTATTCCAGATTACCATCTAGAGAAGGCTCACATGAACTTAAAGTATGTTGTGATTAAATTATATAGAAAATGTGTGACTAAGCGATAACATCTAATACAGTGAGATAAAAATCTGTTATTTTTCAAGTGATCATCCCTTCAGCAAGGCAAATTTCCCCCTCTTTTCTTTTTCTGTTCCTTGTCGATGCCGTAATAGGAGTTAGGACACAAGAAAATACATCTTCTTTACTACGATAACTTACTGTGTTTTTATGATATGGATGAGTATAACAGAAGGCAACCTTGTCAACAATTGTACATGCCTTCACTGCACCAAAATGACTTGAGGCTTTTAGAACTATTTCGGATTTGAATCCTTATACATTTTCTATGATCAATAATGCATGTGTTATTCACGTTTACTTTTCAATGTCATAACATATTCCCTCTTAGTTTATTATATAATTTATCAACTGAAAATAAAAAAGGCTTTCGATTATCACCAAATTGGCCATTTCCAATGGCATTTTCCTTTTTTTTTCAGTTAGCACTCTTGTTAACATTGTAGGATAGCTGAAGTTTACTTTTTTTTTTGAGCTTCACGCATATCTTTATTTGCATTCATACAGAACGAGGTCTCCATGATTATGTCAGAAGCTGATCCGCAAAATGACACTTCTCTTAATAATCTTCACGCGCGTGCCACGAAACATGTAACTAATGAATCAAGGAAGGATGCAAGGTCACTAACTCAAACATATACAAGCAACACTTCGTTAGTAGCGATCCTCATGGCGACAATCACCTTTGCTGCTGCTTTCACCCTTCCTGGAGGATATAGCAATGATGCTGGAAGCGAGGGGCTTCCTGTCATGGCAAGAAATTTTGCATTTGTGGTATTCTTGATCTCAGACACCTTAGCAATGTGCTCCTCACTTGCGGTTGCGTTTATATGCATTGTAGCACGGTGGGATGATTTTGAGTTCCTAATTTACTATAGATCTTATACTAAAAAGCTCATGTGGTTCGCATACACATCTACAACCACGGCTTTTGCAACAGGTTTATACACGGTACTGGCAACTCGTCTCCAATGGTTGGCTATTATGATTTGTTTTCTACCGGCTTTATTGCCTATCCTGACGAAGCTATTAGGCGAGTGGCCAATACTTCGACTCAGATTTCGACTGGGTCGCACTTTCAAGTCAGATCTACTAGACATGGTTTGACCTGCTCAATTTGTCCTATTGTCTATTTTATATGGCACTACTGCAACTTCCTCTCATTTGTTTAGCTGGATATTACTGAGACATTTCACTTTGTTTGTAAATTTGTTGCGAGTAATACTGAAAACAGAAATGTAATTTTATACATCTGAAATAATTAACTTTGTATCGTTAATGTACACCGTTGTAATTTGTCTACACCCAAGGGGCTTAAAGCATCTCCACCAGCACCTTCGGAAATCCGTCCCCCTGCCCCCCCCCCCCCCCCCCCCCCCCAACCCAATTTTTTTTATATCTGATCATACTTCAATTCATACAAAATTGGGAAAATTTCATTCAACATTGTTAAATTTTACAAGAAATTTGAACAAAATTTAAACCCTAACCCTACTCTTCGTCCTCGTCGTCCGTGTTATTGAGGGTGTCCTAGTCAACGCTCTTGTTGATGTCGTTGTTGTCATCGAGGTAGACGATGAGATGGAGGAGGCAACATGGAAGGTGGCATCCCGAAGCGTGGCGCGAGAGTTTTTTTTTTTTTTTTGATGGATGGTCTTCATCAAGCTGGGAGAGTCCTCCTCAGGCTTTGTGGCCGACGCTGTCGCTTCCTAGAAAATGGACATCGGAGTGTGGAGCACTCTCTTTTGAGATTCGGAAAAGGGGCGCAACACGAACCAAACTCTCGTCGGAGGATCTCTCCTAAAGCTCACACAAGCACACACAAGTAAAGACACAAGAATTTTACCCAGATTCAGGCCTCAGAAGCGTAACACCCTATGTCATGCTTGTATGTTTTATGATGGGTACGGTGGAGCTTACAAATGGCAAGGCTCGTTGTCAGGGGCAATGGTGGAGCTTTCTCTACAAGCTGCGGGAGCTGAGCTTGTCTTGGTAAGGATGGGGATGAGCCGATCCTCTCTCTCGGATGCCAAGGACCTCCTTTTATACTAGTAAGGGGTTACGACAGGGGTGGTTGAACACGTGGTGCCCTAGCGCGCCTGGCTCGGGTTACTCTATGCTATATGAAAAGGCGCGTGGGTGAGTGTCATAATGATGCCCTTTCGGACGAAACAGGGCCCTGCTGTTGTCTGATGGGCTTGTCAGTGGGCTGTAACGTCTCAGCCCGTCAGGTCCCATCACAGGGCACCACTTAATGGTTCACGGCGGTGGCTTTGGGAAGCCGCATGCGTACTGCATCGGGCCTGACACGTATTTCTAGGAAACACGTGGCCTTTCCTTCTCCCGTACGCCTTATCCTTCATGACGAGGAGCAGGGGCGCCATTCCTGAGCCCTAGGAACGCCCTCGCCGTAGGGAGGCGCTCTCTCATGACGCTCCGCCAGGGGACTCCCGGTCCCAGCGGAACGAAAGTAGCCCCGGGTGCTTGCTTGGTAAGGCAATGCCGAGCCCGCACCCTTTAACAAGTGGGCGCCGTGATGTTGCCATGTGTCTTCACTAGCTTGACCTTCCCTGCTGGTTCCCTTCCCCAGGCGACTGTAAACACTTTACCTCCCATGGTGGTTATGCCGCAGTGCTTGAATGGGGCACGTCATTGATTTCCCTTAGAAGGCGAGCGGGAGGGGGGCGGCGATCCTCCCGTGCTTTATAAGATGACACAAGGGGCTGAGCTCCCGCGCACCTTCCCATCCTTCCTCCCCGGCCTCACTTCTAGCTGATGACGTGAAAACACACGCTCGTTGGGAGACCCCAAGAGGAAGGTATGAAGTAGTGCAGCAACAATTTTCCCTTGAAATCTACCAAGGTTATCGAACCAGTAGGAGGTGGAAGAGCTTCAACACGGTGTCAACAACAACGCCGTTGAAATGCTATTGACGCGGACCTGCACACAACACAATCAAAGTACTTTGCCCCAACGAAACAGGAAGGTTGTCAATCTCCCTGGCCTGCTGAATACGAAGGATTAAACGTATGGTGCGGAGAATAAATATAAATGCAAAAAGGAACATCGAACAAGTGATTGTAGAGCGTGGTGGAAACGGTGGTTTTATCAGTGTAAAAGAATGGACCGGGTCCACAGTTCACTAGTGGTGTCTCTCCATAAAAGATAGCATGCATGTTGGGTAAACAAATTACAGCTGAGCAATTGACAAATGGCAAACGCATGACAATGCATATTATGACAAGATGTTCAACGTAGTATTTATTGGGCATTACAACATTTTACATAGACCGCTTACCAGCTGCATCTATGACTAATAATCCACTCCCGATATAACATCCGTGTCTCTCGCGAGTATTAAGTTGCAAGCAACGGATAATTGCATTCAGCATGTTGTGTAATGTAAACAATGCATGAGACATATAAGCAACACATATAAGCAAAGCAAAATTATTTTCTCCCTAGTGGCAACAACACATCCACAACCTTAGTCGTTTCTGTCGCTCGAACCAAGATTACTGGAGGCATGAACCCACTATCTAGCATAAATACTCCCTCTTGGAGACACACTAGCATCTACTTGGCCAAAACATCTACTAGCATCGGAGAGCATGCAAGAACATAAATAAAACAGTTGATAAATAGATAAACAACTTGATCATAACTTCACAATTCATCGGATCCACCAAACACAACATGTAGCATTACAATAAGATAATCTTGATCATGTTAGGCAGCTCACAAGATCTAAACATGATAGCACAAAGTGGAGAGAGAACCATCTAGCTACTGCTATGGACCCGTAGTCCAAGGATGAACTACTCACGCATCTGTCCGGAGGCGAGCATGGTGGTGTAGAGCCCTCCGGCGATGATCTTCTCCATCGGCAGGGTGCCGGGAAGAGATTCAGATCCCTCCCGAACTAGGGTTGATGACGGCGGCGGCGACGGAACTTTTCGTGGAATAATGCTTGGGTATTTAGGGTTTTCGGAGGAGGAGAATATATAGGTGAAAGGGCGGCGCGAGGAGGCACCCGAGGGCGCCAGACGACCCCTCGGCGCGCCACTAGGTGGGGCCGCGCCGAGGTGGCGTCTGGGCCCCCCAGGGCGCCTCTTCGTTCGCCCTTCGGACTTCGTCTTCGTGTCGGTGTAAAACTCCACCTCGTTGATTTTCGTCCAATTCCAAGAATATTTCCTGACTAGCTTTTCTGAAACAAAAAGACAGCAGAAACATGAACTGACACTGTGACATCTTGTTAATAGGTTAGTCCCAGAAAATGCATAAAAATGATATGAAGTGTATATAAAACATGTAGCAATTGGTATAAAACATGCATGGAACATCAAAAATTATAAATACGTTTGAGACGTATCAGCATCCCCAAGCTTAGTTCCTATTCGTCCCGAGTAGGTAAACGATAACAAATATAATTTTTGGAGTGACATGCTACCAACAAAATCTTGATCAAATAGTAATGTGCAACATGTGAACTGAGATTAAATCATTCAAAGCAAATGCCTATAATTGATATTAAACAAAAGATAATAAAGCAAGATAGTTAAACAAGCTAAATTTTTTCATGAACGATGCTTTAAAGGCATGAAACCGTACAAGGTTCATTATAGATGTTTTAAGTATTTAGTGTAGAAGTTCTATCCTTCAAATTAAGCATCAAGCAATTTTTCACAATATAGAAAGGATCCAGTCAAGTAAAAATAAACATGAACGTCATGAATCAACGGTTTCGAAGTTTTACTCAATCGGTGAGCGTAAGCATTTGGTTTTGGCACTAGGATGTTATGGCAAAGAGAATAATAATGGGGGTTTGGAAGGCCAACGGTAGAAAGACTCACAAAGCTATAAGTGATCATTAGACAAGAGGATGTCTTATAATCGAAGCTATGTAAGGAGTAGTAATTGCCATGCAACGGATGCACATAGAGCTATATGTGTATGAAAGCTCTCCAATGGAACTAGTGGGGGTGCATCCAACTTGGTTGCTCACGAAGATCTAGAGCGCTTTTGAGGAGGCTCATCATTGGAATATAGAACCCAATTTCTATAGTGTAAATTTCCCACATAGTTATACTAATGAAACATGAAAACTCTCTCAAATGAAACATAGGTGCTAAACATTAGCACAAGTGTGCAAAAAGGATAGTGATGTTGCCCCCTCTCTATTTATTTCTTTTTTCTTTCTTTTTTCTTTTTCTCTTTTTTTCTTTTTTTCTTTTTCTGTTTCTCTTTTCGATGGCCTCCATCGCTCTTTTCACTTTTCTCTCCCTCACTGTAGGGGCAACATACTAATATGACAACACACTTTCTATACAAATAACTCATAATAAACAGAACATTATGTATGAAACTGAATGTCTCTGCCAGTGTAGCAGGATGTGCAATGATCTAGCGTAACATGGGTAAACCGCATGTCAGCTGTATAGAATCATGCAAAGCAATATATAACAATGAAGAATGACAACAAGTCATGTAATGTATGATGAAAGTTGCATATCAATATATCTCGGAACAGTTATGAAAATGCTGTGATAGTAGGTATGGTGGCTGTTTTGAGGAAGATGTATAGGCTTATGTGTAGGAGAACAAGAGGAAGTCCTCCCACGGGATTTGGATGTACTGGCGAAATATGCACCAACTCTCGAGGTGAGAAGAGGGCAATGCACAGCACCGAAGAGGCTAGCAAAATTGGATGGTGCAAGTGCCAAAACCGTAGCTTAACATTAGTAAAAAGAACTCACAAATTTATTGCAAATGACTAGCAGGTTCAACATTAAGAGCATGATTAAATTTTACTCTAAGGAGGGCCGTTCACGGCGGTACAAGTACCCCGTTAGATCCCTCGACCTTAGCATTAATTACGAATTACTTTTAGACATGAAATCTATCAAGACCAACTACACCTTCAACAATTTTAGCAGAGTTTGTAGTACGGCACAAGCTTAAAGACAACAATCCACTAATAATTTTAACTTAAGTAACCAGCAAGCATTTACATCTATTAATTAATACCTCAAAACATTTGCAAAGAATCAAGTTATCAAAGTTCAATGAGCTACAAGACTATGCAATTTTTATAATACCATTACCACATGCCTAACATTTTCTGTTCCAACCAAACGCCAATCAACTTATTTAATAAACTCTCCAAACAAGTATAAGTGAAGCAAGAGAGTACTTTCTTCAAAAGAACTAATAGCTCTGAACAAGAGATACATGAAAAACAAGAGCTAGAAGCATAACAGTGCTAGAACAGAATACTTAACAAGTATAAGTGAAAAACAGGAGTATTCCATGAAAAAGCGGAGCGTGTCTCTCTCCCAAACAAGAATGCTAGGGTCCAAATTAGTTATGACCAGAGAACAAAACATAAACAAACTGAAAATAAAAACACACAGGCGCTCCAAGAACATCACTTAAAATGTGAAGGAATAAAAATATAGTCTCACTAGAAATGACCTGATAATTTGTCGATGAAGAAGGGGATACCTTGGGCATCCCCAAGCTTAGACGCTTGAGTCTTCTTGAAATATGCAGGGGAGGTCCATGGGAGTCTCCCCAATCTTAAGCTCTTCTCCCTTCTTAATCTTCTTTTATCACTCTTCTCTCTTGATACTTGAAAAATTCCTTCACATCAAACTCAACATAAATTTCATTAGAGGGTTACTGCATAAAAACATAAGTTCACTTGGTTCTGTAGAGACACATTATAAACATTTATTTTAAACATTAGCTACTGTTTACTAGCCTTACGTGAAGCTCTTCCACCTTTAAAGAATTTCACTTAACACTTGTAAAAGAGAAAATGCAAAACAAAGACAGAATCTGTCAAAACCAGAACAGTCCGTGGAGACGAATTTTTTCGAGTCACTTACGTTGCTCTAATCAGAAAATGGTGAACTAACAAAATATAGATATAAAGCTCAGGCTTCTGCACAAATAATTTCAGATCAAAAAGATATTCTGTGAAATTTTCACGAATTTTACGGTGAAGCTCAGAAATCTGTTTCAGGACAGCAAACCAAACTTTAACACTTTCTTGCTATTAGAGGCTCTTCTTGGCACAACAAACGAAAATAAAAAGATACAAAGAAATTGTTACAGTAGCAACAAGTTCCTTGACTCAAAATAAAAGAAAATAACAGAAAATAAAATGGGTTGCCTCCCATAAGCGCTTTTCTTTAACGCCTTTTAGCTAGGCACAAAGCAAGAATCAAGTATTGTCAAGAGTAGAAACATCAAAGTCATCAAAAGCTTCTTCCAAGGTACAACTTATCATAAGAGGGTTTTTCAAAAGTCTTTCATCATTGAAATCTTGAGAGTTTTTTTAAAGAATTCTGCATTAACAATGCATGACTCACTAGCAAGTTCAGGAAAAACTTTCTCAGACTCAAAAACATCAGGTGGTGTAGATTTCGGTTTGGGGCCTTTTGGCACATAAATAAATCTTTTTCCTCTACCCACTGGACCTTTTGCTTTTTAGATTTAATGGAAGAAAAAGTAGCACTTAAAGTATCAATTGCTTCCTCTAGTTTACCAATTCTCAAGGTTTGACTATCCATGACCGTACTAGTTTCTAAAACATCAATCCTCTCATTGATATTTTCCAAAGACTCATCAAATTTACTAGTATTGTCGAGTAATTTCTCTACTCCATTCATCTTATCCATGCTTGGCAAATTTTTCCCTATAAGTTCCAATTGTTCCATAATGTTTTCCAGGGTAATTTCAGTTTTAATGTTGTTAATAGGTGGGGTTCCAACCAGACTTTCGAGGATATTATTTGCCTCCAACGCGGGAGTGCCTAGAAAATTACCTCCTGTTAAAGTGTCTAAAACATACCTATACCAATTAGTGATGCCAACATAAAAATTTCTAAGGAGGATAGTGGTAGAATACTTTCTTGTACATCTATGATGAGCATCACTAATTCTATACCAAGTATCTTTTAAATTTCTCCACCCTTTTGCTTAAAGGAACGAACCTCAACTTCAGGAGTCAAAACATAATGAGTAAAGCTAGACATGATGACTAAAACAAGAAACAAAACTAGGCAAACCGAAATAAACTAAGTGCTGATTTTTTTTTTGTGGTTTTTGATTTTTAGCGCAAACAAGATAAAATAAAAATAAACAAGCAAGACAAAAACAAAGTAATGAGATTGGTGGCGTGTAACTCCCCTTGCTGTAGCTTCCAACTCCGGCAACGGCGCCAGAAAATATGCTTGATGACGTGAAAACACACGCTCATTGGGAGACCCCAAGAGGAAGATATGAAGTAGTGCTACAGCAATTTTCCCTTGAAATCAACCAAGGTTATCGAACCAATAGGAGGTGGAAGAGCTTCAACCCGGTGTCAACAACTGCGCCATTGAAATGCTGTTGACGTGGACCTGCACACAACACAATCAAAATACTTTGCCCCAACGAAACAGGAAGGTTGTCAATCTCCCTGACTTGCTGAATACAAAAGATTAAACGTATGGTGTGGAGAATAAATATAAATGCAAAAAGGAACAGCGAACAAGTGATTGTAGAGCGTGGTGGAAACGGTGGTTTTATCAGTGTAAAAGAATGGACCGGGGTCCGCAGTTCACTAGTGGCGTCTCTCCATAAAAGATAGCATGCATGTTGGGTAAACAAATTACAGCTGGGCAATTGACAAATGGCAAACGCATGACAATGCATACTATGACAAGATGTTCAACGTAGTATTTATTGGGCATTACAACATTTTACATAGACCGCTTACCAGCTGCATCTATGACTAATAATCCACTCCCGAGATAATATCCATGTCTCTCGCGAGTATTAAGTTGCAAGCAACGGATAATTGCATTAAGCATGGTGTGTAATCTAAACAATGCATGAGACATATAAGCAACGCATATAAGCAAAGCAAAGTTATTTTCTCCCTAGTGGTAACAGCACATCCACAACTTAGTCATTTCTGTCGCTCGAGCCCAGATTACTGGAGGCATGAACCCACTATCTAGCATAAATACTCCCTCTTGGAGACACTAGCATCTACTTGGCCAAAGCATCTACTAGCATCGGAGAGCATGCAAGAACATAAATAAAACTGTACATAAATAGATAAACAACTTGATCATAACTTCACAATTCATCGGATCCCAGCAAACACAACATGTAGCATTACAATAAGATGATCTTGATCATGTTAGGCAGCTCACTAGATCTAAACATGATAGCACAAAGTGGAGAGACAACCATCTAGCTACTTCTATGGACCCGTAGTCCAAGGATGAACTACTCACGCATCTGTCCGGAGGCGGGCATGGTGGTGTAGAGCCCTCCGGCGATGATCTTCTCCTCTGGCAGGGTGCCGGGAAGAGCTTCAGAGCCCTCCCGAACTAGGGTTGACGACGGCGGCGGAGACGGAACTTTTCATGGAATAATGCTCGGGTATTTAGGGTTTTCGGGAGGAGGAGAATATATAGGCGAAAGGGCGGCGCGAGGAGGCACCCGAGGGTGCCAGACGACCCCTCGGCGTGCCACTAGGTGGGGCCACGCCGAGGTGGCGTCTGGGCCCCCGGGGCGCCTCTTCGTTCGCTTTTCGGACTTCGTCTTCGTGTCGGTGTAAAACTGCACCTCGTTGATTTTCGTCCAATTCCGAGAATATTTCCTGACTACCTTTTCTGAAACAAAAAGACATTAGAAAACAGGAACTGGTACTGTGGCATCTTGTTAATAGGTTAATCCCAGAGAATGCATAAAAATGATATGAAGTGTATATAAAACATGTAGCAATTGGTATAAAACATGCATGGAACATCAAAAATTATAAATACGTTTGAGACGTATCACTAGCCTCCCGATCCTTTACACCAGGGCTCTTGCTCCCCATGGCCAACTTTGTCCTTCGTCGCACGTTTGGGGTTGGGGGCCTCCGTGGTCAGGCTACGAGCTGACGCGCGAAGAGCTCGACACCATTGCCACCGTCGGGTTCATCCCAAGCTCGTACTTGTGCGCATGGAGGGTGTCAAGTGAGGAGACGTCTCCGCTCTCACACCTCTCGGAGTGTGTGATGTTCGCTCAACACATGGAGCGAGGGATTTCTCCTCCGGTGCACCCCTTCATGCGTCAGATTCTCTTGCTGTACGGAGTCCAGCTCCAGCACCTCACCTCGGACTGCATCACACACATCTCGTGCTTCATCACCTTCTGTGAGGGGTAGGAGCCCTCACACTCGGGTTGTGGTGCTGCTGTTTTCCCTCGTCGGAAGGGTGGCCGGCGATAGAGATGTGAGATGTAGAAGTGGTGTGTGGGGGTGGTGAGGACCACCACACGTGACTCCGTCTACCCCGACCTGGGGCTTTTGGGCACGAGCGACGGGTGGGAGCGCTCGTTCTTCTACTTACCGGAGCTTCTGCGCTCAGCGGGCGGCCCCAGCTTTCGTCCCTTTAGCCGTGGTCTCCCCCGAGCTCGGCGCAACTGGAACCGGAGCATGCTTGGCGATCCGAACGAGGTGGATGCCCTCACCAGGCGTATGAAGGCGTTAGTGGCGGAGGGGCTCACTGGCTTGGACCTCCTCACTATCTAGACGGTTTGGTGAGTGCAACCTTTGCAGCTTTGGTCCACTCAATCGGGGAGTTGTCAACCTCAGGTGATTGTACTCGGATTGCATTGCAGGAGATTCAGGAGCATGAGATGGATAACTGGGGGAGATCCATCTGGGGGAGATCCATCTCCAAGCTTCCGAATGCGCGTCCCTACTGGTAAGCCTTTCTCCCACGTCATGCATCCACTGGTAAGTCTTTCTCCCGCGTCACGCATCCGGCTCCAGGTTCGTGATGATTCATGACTTCTTTTTTGCACTGTAGTTGCTTCCTAGGGTTCCCTTCTGGCTTGGGGAGCCTTCGTCTCGTCTGGGCATGATTTGGCAAGGTCCTCTCTGCATGTGTCGCGTATCAAAACGCAGACACCGGGGATGCCAAGCACCCCCAGTTTGTTCGGTAGGAGGGCACGAGGTGCTCCGAATTCGGTCCCCGAGCTGAAACACAAGCACACAGAGATTTACCAAGGTTCAGGCCACGTTGCCGCGTAACACCCTACGTCCTGCTTGTCTGGATGTATTGTCGAGGTGACGATTTACAGTGGGATGTCAACTAGAGCTTCCCTATTCTCGTGAGCTGGGGAAGAACACGTCCAGGGGTTCCCGGGGTGTCGTTCGTCTAGCCCTCGAGTCTAAGAGAAAAGCTCCAAGTGTTGACTAGCAATGGTCGTTGTCCTCCTTTAAATGACCAAGGGCCTCCTTTTATATGCCAAGGGGACACCACAAGTGGTCATGCTGTGGCGCACCACCGAAGCAGGGCACGCGTCACGCCCGAGCCTAGATGGCACTCGCTAGTTGCCTTCGTGGCAGCGCGTCACCGCACTGTCCTCCATGCCGCTCGTCCTGCCGGAGCCGAGGTGATGGCAGGTCTCGTCTTGTCAACGGTCCGGGCATCGCACCGGGCGCTACGCCTGCACCGAGGGGACAGCGCGTCGGGTCTCGTCGATGTCACGCCTGCACCCGATAGTAGGCGTGAGCGGTCTTGTCCTTTGACGTCTGCCGCGCCTTCCTTCCCTGCGAAGCAACCCTTGCCGGGTCGCGACGCATGAATCGTGCGCCACGTTGCTGACTTCTGTCTTCCCCGGACGGCTGCGAACTTCGCGGGGTGAGCCCCCAACAGACGTGGTCCAGGGCGTTCCAGAGGCTTCTTCCCGGGGCCTTCTCTCGCTTTCGTCTTACAGTGGTTGGTACGTCAACAACGTCTCCCCGGGAGTGCGCGCCCAGGGTACGGGGAACCCCGTTCTCCGAACGCCGACAGTAGCCCCCGGGCGTCCTCGGGCGGAGGGTGGCCAGTTTCCGCCCGGGGACGTTCAACAGTGCGCGTTCCCGGGCCGCATAATGTAGGAACCGTCATGACGTCATCCTCGGTGGCAAGCCCTCGAGTGCTGACGTCTCAATTCCAGCGAAAGCTGTAACTGCTGCAGGGGTCATGATGGCGGCCCCACCACGCGCCTGGGGAACGCGGGACGGTTTTAATGCGGGCGGAATAGGAACCGCCCGCACATCGCACGTCCCCACGCTCCCCTCGCTATTTAGGGTCGGCGCTGCCTCGGCCCCGTCTCCACTTCTTTACCCTCCTCCTCGCCTCCTGCCTTCTTCTTCCCTTTGTTCCCAATCCGATCTCGCACAGAAGCTCTGCCCTGATGGTGCCCAAGGAGAGGATGGCCAAGAAGGGCAAGACCAAGAAGACGGACCTCATGTCCGCGCGCTAGCTCTCCTGGGAAGAGTGGCGCACCACTCAGGTCTTCTTCCCGCCGGGTGATACGTGCATTTTGTATCATCATTTATACAATTTTTAGTATCATATTAGAATGTTATTTGCATTGTTATATCATTATTTTTACATGTTTTAGATGATTTATGGGACTTTCTTACAAAGTCCCTATTTTTGTTATTTAATTTCTGGGAGGCAGAAAACCTCCTTTTTCTTGTTTTTAATGTTTCAGGAGCTACAGGGACCCAAATAATAAAAGGAAAATTACACAGCCGGTTTTTCGTCGAGAGAAAGGCAGAGGGAAGAAGACCGAAGAGAGGAGAGCCACGAGGCCGAAAGAGGTGGGCCCATGTGAAAGTGCATGTGTTGCCCCATGCGTGGTTTTGGTAATTAATGACAATCCTTATGGACTAATGTTTGCATTGAGATATTCTTATAGATCTTGTCCATAGGAAAGATGGGAGTTCATGTGTTGGACTCCAGAAGCTTATAAGATGACCAAGATCTTATTCAAAGGTTTATATGAAGAATGGTCATATGTAGAGTTGAGCATATTGCAAGTGTGTCTTGAAGAATAGAATACTGTGGATATTCATGCTCATCTTCAAGACATCATCATTGATCAAGAAAGAAGAAAAGATACAAAGTTGATCAAGGCTAAGTGGAAAGGATGGATTCAAGTGATCAACACACAAAGCTACATGTTGTACCATGTGGGATCTTGTGATCTATTGGTATGGTATCTTCCCATGGGCGTGCATCAAAAGGAAGTTCCATATAACCCATGGCGGATGACGTCAAGCGGTGGTCGTCATCAAGATAATGGCCAAGTGAAGATGTTCCTAAGAGTGGCTCTCCCATATTGTGTATGGGGGAGCATTTCACAAGACTTCACCAAGCGGAGCGCAATCAAGAAAGGTGATCCAACTTGAGGTGATCAAGGTCGTCATCATCTAGCTCAAGTGGATTGCGCAAGGCAAAGGTATGACCTTGATAGGGTTTCTATTTTACCGGTCTCATGGTGTTAGTGAGAGACCGGATTATAGGATAGATGCCACACTTTCAAGAGGGGCTCTCGAATGAGTAACTTGATCGTATCGTTCGGAGAGAGCTCAAACCTTTGCATTCTTGGCATCATCTTTCTTGGTTCTTATTGGCTTTTATCTTTGTGAGGTTTTGGTGCTTGTCGTGTTCGTCATGACAAGACCAAGTTCTTCGAAAACGGTTTTTGGTTTGAAAACTTGTTGCGTTCTCGGTGTTGGAAATATTACCGGTCCTCCTCGAGATAAGGTCCACACCTTCCATGTGTGGTATCTCCTCTATATTTGTGACCCTTAATATTTCCTTGTCGTTACCTTTCCAACAAAATTGGTTTCACCTAATTTGGAGCTTCCATGCAAAAGTTGTTGCCGTTTTGGTGTTCGCTCTATTTGCTGTTTTGCCTGTCGGCGGTAGTACCGCTGGAACAGGCGGTAGTACCGCCAGTGGGTACCGCCAGCTAGTACCGCCGCGGGTACCGCCGTTTTGTCTTTCAGAGCGCTCTTCCGGTACCGCCAGCGGTACCACCGGCGGTACCAACCGGTACCGGGGGCGTGGGTTCGGAGAAGCTGAAGGCCAGTCGTTGACTGGCCAGAGGCTGCGATGAAGGACCCCAGCGGTAGTAACTCCTTTCCCAGCGGTACTACCGCTGGCACGGGTTTCTGTTGCCCAACGGTTGGATTCGTGGGGAACCTTTTTAAGGGGTCTTCTTCCCCAATGGTTCCCCAACCATTCTTGCAAGTTTTTCTCTCCATTGTTGTTCTCCAAAAGCTTGCTTTCTCTCAATCCCTCCAATGATTCTTGCTCATTCTTGAGGGAAACAAGAGAGGAGATCTAGATCAACATCTCCACCAATCAATCTCTCCTCTAAGTGAGGGGAGCATTTTGGATCTAGATCTTGGGATTCATTTGTTGTTTTCCTTGCTCTTCCTCTCATCTTCCTCCATAGCATTAGTTGCTTTGGTGGGATTTGAGAGTGAATTGCTTTGAGCACTTCTTGTGTTCTTGCCATTGCATTAGGTGCATCGGTTTGAGTTCTCCACGGTGATACGTGGAAGTGAAGTTTGAGAAGCTCATTACTCTTTGTGGTTCTCGTTGCATCTTGGGTTGCTTGTAACCTAGGTGCCTTTGTGAGTCTCGGAGGAAGTCCGAGGCATTGTTGGGAGGCTCCAACTCATTGTGGAGTTCCCCGACCTTTGTGTATCGGTTTGGTCAACGCCTTCAAGTCGACCTCATAGTGGAACGAGCCAATCCCTCACGGGTGAAGCTCACGGAGAATAGGGTGAGCACATCCGTGCTATTGGAGCGCCTAGGTGGCTCCACACCCCTCCAACGTAGACGTACTTCCATTGGGAAGGAACTACGGGAAACATCTCCTCGTGTCCACTTTGTGGTTACTGATGACCCACAAGTATAGGGGATCGCAACAGTCTTCGAGGGAAGTAAAACCCAATTTATTGATTCGACACAAGGGGAGCCAAAGAATACTTGAGAGCCTTAACAGCGGAGTTGTCAATTCAGCTGCACCTGTGAATAGTCTTGCTCGACACAGATTATCAGTAGCAACAGTTTTATAGCAGTAGTAGCGGTGAAATAATAGCAGCAGTAGTGATTGCAGTAAACAGTAGGATTAAAACACTGTAGGCATAGGGATGGATGAACGGGCGCTGCATGGATAAGATAGCTCATATAATAATCAAGACATAGGCATTGCAGATAATAATGATAAAGCATCCAAGTACTAAGTAATCGTAGGCATGTGTTCCGTATATAGTCGTACGTGCTCGCAATGAGAAACTTGTACAACATCTTCTGTCCTACCAGCCGGTGGCAGCTGGGCCTCAAGGGAATCTACTGGTAATTAAGGTACTCCTTTTAATAAAGTACCGGAGCAAAGCATTAACACGCCGTGAACACATGTGATCCTCACATCGCAGCCATTCCCCTCGGCTGTCCCAATTATTGTCACTTTGGGACCGCGGGTTCCGGACAACAATATGTGTATACAACTTGCAGGTATGATCAATAAACAGTGCATATCATTATGAAACAATAACATGTTCAGATCTGAAATCATGGCACTCGGGCCCTAGTGACAAGCATTAAGCTCAACAAGTTGCAACAACATCAATAAGTACTAACAACGGATACTGGGCACCATGCCCTAATGATCTTATAGCTTATTACATGAACAATCTCATCCAATCCCTACCATCCCCCTCAGCCTACAGCAGGGAATTACTCACACATGGATGGGGGAAACATGGATGGTCGATGGAGAAGCGTCGGTGATGATGATGGCGATGATCTCCTCCAATTCCCCGTCCCGGCGGAGTGCCAGAACGGAGTTTCTGGTCCCCGAAATAGGTTTCGCGATGGTGGCGGCGTACGGTGATGTTTTGGATGAAGTGGACGACCCCCCGTTTTTAGGTCAGAAGGGTTAAGTAGTCGAAAGGGGGTCGGGGAGGTGCCGAGCCGCCCTCCTCAGTGGCTGGCGCGGTGGGCCCCTGGCCACGCCGCCCTGTGGTTTGGGCCACTCGTGGCCCATCTCCGCCTCCCCTTCTGGCTCCGTGAGTCTTCTGGTAAAATAGGAGGTTTGCGATCTTTTCTGGTGTTTTTCCCGAAAGTTGACTTTCTGCACAAAAACAAGACACCAGGGCAATTCTGCTGAAAACAGCGTTAGTCCGCATTAGTTGTATTCAAAACACACAAGTTAGAGGTAAAACAATAGCAAAAGTGTTCGGGAAAGTAGATACGTTTTGGACGTATCAACTCCCCCCAAGCTTAGCTTATTGCTTGTCCTCAAGCAATTCAGTTAACAACTGAGTGCGATAAAAGACTTTCACGAACACATTTGCTTCATATGATGCATATATTCTCACTATATGTACAAATGCTTAGGCAATTCAAGATGAGGCAAATGCAAATAATGTCACTCAATAGGCATGTAAACTATGAAAAGATACCAACATACTAATAGCAACAAACATGAAACATATTAATTCACAAGATTGTAATGCTCATAATAGGATATGATAAGATGGTATCTCGCTTGCCCGTTTTTGTACAGCAAAACATAAATGCCCAGGCACCTCTGAAGTTCATGGGAAGACTAGAATCAAAGATATCAAAGATAAAAGCATCAAAGTTATATCACAGTTAACCACATTCTGGGACAAGCACATTACACTAAGAATGACAACTATGCTCTCGAGAAAGTGCTCAAAGAAAGGATGGTGACTCAACATGAAAGTAAAAGATTGGCCCTTCGCAGAGGGAAGCAGAGATTATCATGTGCTAGAGCTTTTTATTTTTAAAACAGAAGCAAAATTGTTTTGGGAAGTGTTTGTTGTTGTCAACGAATGGTAGTGGGTACTCTAACCCCCTTGTCAACCAGACTTTCAAGAGCGGCTCCCATGAAGGACGTTATTTCTACCAGCAAGGTAGATCATCCCTCTTCTCTTTTGTTTACACATGTATTTTAGTTTCATTATGGGTGACACTCCCCCCAACCTTTGCTTGCACAAGCCATGGCTAACCGAATCCTCGGGTGCCTTCCAACATTCACATACCATGGAGGAGTGTCTATTTGCAAATTAAGTTGCTTACTGATAAATCAGGGCAAAACATGTGAAGAGAATTATTGATGAAAGTTATAATTAATTGGGCTGGGCACCCCGTTGCCAGCTCTTTTTGCAAAATTATTGGATAAGCGGATGTATATGCCACTAGTCCATTGGTGAAAGTCTGAATGACAAGATTGAAAGATAAAACACCACATACTTCCTCATGAGCTATAAAACATTGACACAAATTGAGAAGTACTTTGAAGGTTTTAAAGGTAGCACATGAAAATTTACTTGAATGGTTCGAAATGCCATGCATAGGTATTTATGGTGGACACTTTGGAATAACTTGGTTTTCATGGTTTTGGAAGCACGAGCAGCATTCCCGCTCAGTACAAGTGAAGGCTAGCAATAGACTGGGAAGCGACAATCAAGAGAGCAATAACCGTCATAATCATGCTTGCGACAAAATGAAATTAATTGAGACATAAAAGTGATACAAGAACTCTGAGTCAAAATAAATCATCAAGGCTTAATTGACTTTTGTTTTTCAGTCATACGCATGCATGAGCATGTGCCAAGTCAATTCGAATGAATTATTCAGAGGAGGATACCACAATGTCATACCCTCTATGAATAGAACAATGCAAGCAAACATCAACATAACATGCTACCACTATTAATAAATTGGGACCGATCATGAGAGAACAAGAACTACTAAGCATCCACTAAATGACATATACCTCACATGAACCAACTAAGCATGCTCACATAGATGAGTATATGTACAAAAATGAAAACAAATAGAGTTCATACCAGCCTCTCACCCCAACTCAAGTTGTTGTAGATCATCCTTATTGCTTTTTCACTTGTGTTGCTTCGAATGATAAGAATGAAAACCAAGCTCCATCGGAGTCACGGATGGCTGTCCAACTCTGAAAACACTATACAAAACCAAAAAGAAACAACAAATATTTTTGGGTTTTCGAGTTTTTGAAACAAGAGCAAAAAGAAACAAACAATAAAGCAAAATATTTTTGGATTTTTGAATAACAAACCGAATTTTAAAACTAAGCAAACTAATACTGAAACTTAAGAAACAAATGAAGAGAAACAACAGAAATATTTTTGGTCTTTTTGTGTTTTGGAATGCAGCAATAAAAGGTAAACAATTAAAAAGAAAGAAAGAAAACTGCAACATGGATATACAAAGTATCGACAAGATATGATATGTAAATGAGTGAGATGTCGATATACCTCCCCCCAAGCTTAGGCTTTTGGCCTAAGTGGAGGCAATAATAACGCGGGTAGGAACTCCAAGCCGGCGGGTCATACTGGGCGTGCTCAACATCCGGCTCCGCTGAGGAAGATGAGGCAGAGGGTCCAGCATCCCCAGGATAGGGGCGCGAGCCCCCAGTCCCGGAAAACTGAGTGGAGTCCTCGTCCGCCCATTCTCCATCATCCTCTGTGTGCAGGGCATGTTCCCTCAAGTATGCATCGAATTCATCCTCGGTGACTGACCAAACATTCCTGAAACCAAGATCAAACAAACGTGGTGCAGGCAAAGCGACTATTCGCTCAGATTTAACCATTTTCCACCTCACCTTCTTGGCAAAAGGCACCTCATAAGATAGATTATTCAAAGTAGACCAACTAGTAACAAAGCCATGCCTCCCCATGGAAGCAAAATCGAGCCTCTCTAAAGGAAGCTGCAAATCATTAGGGAGAGCTACTACACCATGCATAGCTAATAAACGAGAAGCAATGAGTCCTCCACAAAATCCACCTTTCTCGCGATTGGCAGCAATGCGAAAGGCTATCAAGGCACCCAAATTATAACTCTTATCATGTTGCAAGGCTGCTGCTAGGAAAGCTAAATCAGGAATGGATAATTTATTTGCAGTCTTCCTAGCAAGTACACACCTCGTGATGAAGTAAGCAAAATATCGAATGCATGGAAATTGAATACTTCGAATTTTACCACTTTCATCTGAGTAGGTTCTTCCTTGACATATTACCTCGTATAGGTCCGTCAAATGCTTGGGTTGCCCATGTATCTTCCCTCGTGATCCCCATTGCGGCACCCTAATTGCTGCACAAAAAGCATCAAAAGGCAAGTGGACACTTTTGTTGTAAATTTTATAGTGAACCATAGGGTTAGGTGAAGACCAATCAAATCTAAAGTCCTGCACCACAGACACAGTTAGCTTTGCATATTGGTAGGGTTCTCCCTCTACAAAATCACTCAATCCTGTATTAGAGACAAGAGTACGAAAATCACGCAAGATCCCCGAACTTCTCATGAATTCCAAGCATGGATAGCAGGATGGGAACACTCCTTCTTCACGATGGATCCCCATGACCTCAGGAACCACCAATTCATATTGATTTAGTTGGTGTTCATTTCCCTCCATCCTCTGAAATTTTTGACACATATCATAAAAATTATCTTTGAAGCATACAAATGAGGGGAACTACTATATGGACTTGCTAGAGGACTAAACATGCATCAAAACTGATTATATCAACATAGAACAAGCATGCATACTCACTTAACAAGTCACCTACAGCAGCAAAATACTCAAGGTATACTCTACTAAACAAAATTCTACTTGGATACATGGAGGAGTCACATACCTGAGAGCAATTGCCCCAAATCTCAGCAGCTGAGATGGGCTGAACAAAGAGATCGAAATCGCGAAGGAAGAACAGCAAAAACTCGAGTGTGAGAGAGAAAAAACGAGCTGAGTGATGCAAGAGGAAGAAGTGGTAGGTGGGGGAACTGCTGGAGGGCCAAGGGTGCCCCACCTCAGTGGCTGGCGCGGCCAAGGGGCAGCCGCGCCACCATGTGGTTTGACCCCATGGTGGGTCCCCTTGGTCAGCACCAGGCACTCCCACGATGCTCTTTGAAAAATAGGACCAATGGTATAATTTTTACAGATTTTGAAAACTTTCAATTTGCATGAAATCTGGATATTAAATTAATAAAACTTGGGCAGAAAAATTATTTTTAAAATTCAAAACAACTAAACTTTTGCAACCTAATTATCACTACAGGAGGTAAAACAAAGTTGAAGAAAGAAATGCTGTTTAGCTCTTTCATGTATGCAAATACATTTGGTAACAGGTTGATCAAGTCTTGGCACCAAATAAATTTACATGACACAAATGATTTAACATCATGAAACACTCATGTTACCTTGTATTGTATTGATATGATCCAATCATAATGTTTTGATATCCTCTTGATAACATATATAGGGCAATCAATACTTCCCCACTTTGATAGTTTTAAAATTGAGATGGTATTGACTCCATAAATCTTGTCAACTTCTGGGGAAATAAACAGTATGTTCTTTATCATAACATTGAAAGTTACTTTTCCTTTATTGCAATCAATAACAGCACCTGCAGTATTTAGAAAAGGTCTTCCAAGAATAATAGACATATTATCATCTTCAGGCATTTCAAGAACAACAAAATCAGTCAAAATTAAACAATTGTTAGCCACTTGAACTGGGACATCCTCACAAATGCCAACAGGAACAGCAGAGATTTATCAGCCATTTGCAAAGATATATCAGTAGGTATCAATTTATCAAGATAGAGTCTCTTATAGAGAGAAAAAGGCATAACACTAACTCCTGCTCCCAAATCACATAAAAGCAGTTCTAACATATTATTCTTGATGGAGCAAGGATGGTTGGTATACCTGGATCTCCAAGCTTCTTAGGAACCTTGCCATTGAAAGAATAATTAGCAAGCATAGTAGAAATTTCCTCATTAGGAATTTTCCTCTGTTAGAAAACAATATCTTTCATATACTTTAGTAAGGAGGCAATTTAATTAGCATCAGTCAAAGGAATTTGCAAGAACAAGGGTTTCATCCATTCACAAAATTTATTATAATGTTCTTCTTCCTTTGATTTAGTTTCTTAGTTGGAAAAGGCATTTGCTTTTGAACCCAAGGTTCCCTTTCATTACCATGTTTCTTAGCAATGAAGTCTTCCTTATGTACTTTGTGTTTTTAGTATGCTTTTCAGGTTCCTTTTCACTAACTTCTTTATCAAGAGCATCATTTTTATCCTTATCACTATCAAGTTCATTACCACTTTCAGTTTCAGCATCAGAGATAGATATACTATTAGGATCATTAACAGTTTCAGAGGATTTCTACAACATTTTTATGTTTCTTCTTCTTCTTTTTCTTAGAAGGAGAAACTGGATTTTCAGCTAGTTAGAAATCTTGTTCAATTCTTTTAGGATGTCCCTCAGGATATAAAGGATCCTGAGTATGAGCTCCACTTCTAGTGCTAACATAGACAGGTTTTAATTTTTCCTTAGAAGCATTGGCTAACATGTCTTGTTGCACTTTAGTGAGTTGATCAATTTGAGTTTTGAACCATAGGAAATGTTTAATAAGCATCTTAACATCATTGGAGGTTCTCTCCACAATATCATGCAACTTACTAATACTAGAAGTTTTCATGCAAATGATTCTCTACTCTCATATAAAATTATCTTGCTTAATAACAAATATCAAATTCATCTAAGCATTGATCAGGTGGTTTAGAGTAGGGAATATCTCCTTCATCGAACCTGTGGAGAGAGTGAACCTCAATTATGGATGGATGAGGAATTGGCTTACACAAATCTTCAATAGGTGGAAGGTTCTTCACATCTTCAGATTTAATACCCTTCTCAATGAGAGTCTTCTTGGCCTCCCCATTGTTTCATCATTCAATTCAATCATACCTCCCCTCTTCTTTGATATTGGTGTCGGTGTAGTGTGTGGGGCGCGCAGGTAGAGTCCAATCATCATAAATCTGGCTGATTTTAGCCAATAATTCTTCAGCTTCTTCAGGGTTCTTTTCCTGAAAACACAACTAGCACAACTATCCAGATATGCTCTAGATTCAATAGTTAGTCCACTGTAAAATATATCAAGTAGATCATGCTTTTCCAAATCATGTCCAGGCCAGCTCTGATAAGAGAGCAAAACCTTGTCCATCCTCTGGAAGTTTCTCTTCATCTCCTGGTCAAAAGCTATAAATTCTCTGCAAAGCATCATGTGAGCACTAGCAGGGAAATATTTCTGAAAGAAAACAACAAGCAAACCAGTAGGACTAGTAATAGAACCAGGAGACAAGTTGTTATCAAGCTTTAGCATCAACTTTTAATGAGAAAGGAAAAAATCTTAGCAACAAAGTAGCTACGCTTCTTAATTCATCAGAAAATAAGCCACTCAAAGTAGAGAGCTCATTCATGTGCTCTACAGCACTTTCACTCTTAGTGCCACAAAAAAGGAGTTTCTCAACAATAGATATATGAGATAAATCAAAGAAAAAATCATATCTATCTTTAATGTTTAAAGAGAAGTGGCAAACTTAGGATCAGGTGACAACTTGTATTTAACAGCATGTTGTGCAAGAATTTCTCATATTACTTGCACCAGTAGTAGCATTACATTTATCAATAAAATCATCATCAAGTTCCACATAAGTTTTCATATGATCATCATCACAAGTATAATCCCTTAATTCAGGTGAATAAACAGGAGTAGTAGGACTTTCCATTAGGTGTTCTAGTATTTTCAAGTTGTTTAGACTTAGCATAGCAGCATCTAAAAGTGGACCTAATGAAATATTCTCATCAATCACAGTAGAAGCATCATCACATTATCAGAGGCAATTTCAGATTCAGCAAGTAGTACCAACACGTGAAGATTGTGGTGGTGTAACAAGTTGACTCAATACAGATGGTGAGTCAAGAGCAGCAGAGGTACTAAGTCGTACCTTTTCTTGTAGTGGATGCAATACACGGACCCTCTCATCAACGAGCTTTACCCATGATGCATAAATTTTCAGCGAGCATTATAGATCACAAGTGAACTCCCAAATAAAGCTATGCTCCCCCGGCAACGGCGCCAGAAAATGTCTTGATGACCCACAAGTATAGGGATCGCACAGTCTTCGAGGGAAGTAAAACCCAAAAACCCATTATTGATACACACAAGGGAGCCAAAGAATACTTTAGAGCCTAACAGCGGAGTTGGCAATTCAGCTGCCCTGTGAATAGTCTTGCTCGACACAGATTATCATACAACAGTTTTATAGCATAGTAGCGGTGAAATAATAGCACAGTAAATAGACAGCAGTAGTGATTGCAGTAAACAGTAGGATTAAAACACTGTAGGCATAGGGATGGATGAACGGGCGCTGCATGGATAAGATAGCTCATATAATAATCAAGACATAGGCATTGCAGATAATAATGATAAAGCATCCAAGTACTAAGTAAACGTAGGCATGTGTTCCGTATATAGTCGTACGTGCTCGCAATGAGAAACTTGTACAACATCTTCTGTCCTACCAGCCGGTGGCAGCCGGGCCTCAAGGGAACAATATGTGTATACAACTTGCAGGTATGATCAATAAACAGTGCATATCATTATGAAACAATAACATGTTCAGATCTGAAATCATGGCACTCGGGCCCTAGTGACAAGCATTAAGCTCAACAAGTTGCAACAACATCAATAAGTACTAACAACGGATACTGGGCACCATGCCCTAATGATCTTATAGCTTATTACATGAACAATCTCATACAATCCCTACCATCCCCCTCAGCCTACAGCAGGGAATTACTCACACATGGATGGGGGAAACATGGATGGTCGATGGAGAAGCGTCGGTGATGATGATGGCGATGATGTCCTCCAATTCCCCGTCCCGGCGGAGTGCCAGAACGGAGTTTCTGGTCCCCGAAATAGGTTTCGCGATGGTGGCGGCGTACGGTGATGTTTTTGGATGAAGTGGACGACCCCCCGACGTTTTTAGGTCAGAAGGGTTAAGTAGTCGAAAGATGGGCTCGGGGAGGTGGCCGAGCCTCCCTCCTCAGTGGCTGGCGCGGTGGGCCCCTGGCCACGCCCCCTGTGGTTTGGGCCACTCGTGGCCCATCTCCGCCCCCCTTCTGGCTCCGTGAGTCTTCTGGTAAAATAGGAGGTTTGCGATCTTTTCTGGTGTTTTTCCCGAAAGTTGACTTTCTGCACAAAAACAAGACACCAGGGCAATTCTGCTGAAAACAGCGTTAGTCCGCATTAGTTGTATTCAAAACACACAAGTTAGAGGTAAAACAATAGCAAAAGTGTTCGGGAAAGTAGATACGTTTTGGACGTATCAACCCCCCAAGCTTAGCTTATTGCTTGTCCTCAAGCAATTCAGTTAACAACTGAGTGCGATAAAAGACTTTCACGAACATATTTGCTTCATATGATGCATATATTCTCACTATATGAACAAATGCTTAGGCAATTCAAGATGAGGCAAATGCAAATAATGTCACTCAATAGGCATGTAAACTATGAAAAGATACCAACATACTAATAGCAACAAACATGAAACATATTAATTCACAAGATTGTAATGCTCATAATAGGATATGATAAGATGGTATCTCGCTTGCCCGTTTTTGTACAGCAAAACATAAATGCCCAGGCACCTCTGAAGTTCATGGGAAGACTAGAATCAAAGATATCAAAGATAAAAGCATCAAAGTTATATCACAGTTAACCACATTCTGGGACAAGCACATTACACTAAGAATGACAACTATGCTCTCGAGAAAGTGCTCAAAGAGAGGATGGTGACTCAACATGAAAGTAAAAGATTGGCCCTTCGCAGAGGGGAAGCAGAGATTATCATGTGCTAGAGCTTTTTATTTTTAAAACAGAAGCAAAATTGTTTTGGGAAGTGTTTGTTGTTGTCAACGAATGGTAGCGGGTACTCTAACCCCTTGTCAACCAGACTTTCAAGAGCGGCTCCCATGAAGGACGTTATTTCTACCAGCAAGGTAGATATCCCTTTCTCTTTTGTTTACACATGTATTTTAGTTTCATTATGGGTGACACTCCCCCCAACCTTTGCTTGCACAAGCCATGGCTAACCGAATCCTCGGGTGCCTTCCAACATTCACATACCATGGAGGCGTGTCTATTTGCAAATTAAGTTGCTTACTGATAAATCAGGGCAAAACATGTGAAGAGAATTATTGATGAAAGTTATAATTAATTGGGCTGGGCACCCCTTGCCAGCTTTTTTGCAAAATTATTGGATAAGCGGATGTATATGCCACTAGTCCATTGGTGAAAGTTGAATGACAAGATTGAAAGATAAAACACCACATACTTCCTCATGAGCTATAAAACATTGACACAAATTGAGAAGTACTTTGAAGGTTTTAAAGGTAGCACATGAAAATTTACTTGAATGGTTCGAAATGCCATGCATAGGTATTTATGGTGGACACTTTGGAATAACTTGGTTTTCATGGTTTTGGAAGCACGAGCAGCATTCCCGCTCAGTACAAGTGAAGGCTAGCAATAGACTGGGAAGCGACAATCAAGAGAGCAATAACCGTCATAATCATGCTTGCGACAAAATGAAATTAATTGAGACATAAAAGTGATACAAGAACTCTGAGTCAAAATAAATCATCAAGGCTTAATTGACTTTTGTTTTTCAGTCATACGCATGCATGAGCATGTGCCAAGTCAATTCAAATGAATTTTCAGAGGAGGATACCACAATGTCATACCCTCTATGAATAGAACAATGCAAGCAAACATCAACATAACATGCTACCACTATTAATAAATTGGGACCGATCATGAGAGAACAAGAACTACTAAGCATCCACTAAATGACATATACCTCACATGAACCAACTAAGCATGCTCACATAGATGAGTATATGTACAAAAATGAAAACAAATGGAGTTCATACCAGCCTCTCACCCCAACTCAAGTTGTTGTAGATCATCCTTATTGCTTTTTCACTTGTGTTGCTTCGAATGATAAGAATGAAAACCAAGCTCCATCGGAGTCACGGAGCTGTCCAACTCTGAAAACACTATACAAAACCAAAAAGAAACAACAAATATTTTTGGGTTTTCGAGTTTTTGAAACAAGAGCAAAAGAAACAACAATAAAGCAAAATATTTTTGGATTTTTGAATAACAAACCGAATTTTAAAACTAAGCAAACTAATACTAAAACTTAAGGAAACAAATGAAGAGAAACAACAGAAATATTTTTGGTCTTTTTGTGTTTTGGAAATGCAGCAATAAAAGGTAAACAATTAAAAGAAAGAAAGAAAGAAAACTGCAACATGGATATACAAAGTATCGACAAGATATGATATGTAAATGAGTGAGATGTCGATATACCTCCCCCCAAGCTTAGGCTTTTGGCCTAAGTGGAGATCAATAATAACGCGGGTAGGAACTCCAAGCCGGCGGGTCATACTGGGCGTGCTCAACATCCGGCTCCGCTGAGGAAGATGAGGCAGAGGGTCCAGCATCCCCAGGATAGGGGCGCGCCCCAGTCCCGGAAAACTGAGTGGAGTCCTCGTCCGCCCATTCTCCATCATCCTCTGTGTGCAGGGCATGATCCCTCAAGTATGCATCGAATTCATCCTCGGTGACTGACCAAACATTCCTGAAACCAAGATCAAACAACGTGGTGCAGGCAAAGCGACTATTCGCTCAGATTTAACCATTTTCCACCTCCCTTCTTGGCAAAAGGCACCTCATAAGATAGATTATTCAAAGTAGACCAACTAGTAACAAAGCCATGCCTCCCCATGGAAGCAAAATCGAGCCTCTCTAAAGGAAGCTGCAAATCATTAGGGAGAGCTACTACACCATGCATAGCTAATAAACGAGAAGCAATGAGTCCTCCACAAAATCCACCTTTCTCGCGATTGGCAGCAATGCGAAAGGCTATCAAGGCACCCAAATTATAACTCTTATCATGTTGCAAGGCTGCTGCTAGGAAAGCTAAATCAGGAATGGATAATTTATTTGCAGTCTTCCTAGCAAGTACACACCTCGTGATGAAGTAAGCAAAATATCGAATGCATGGAAACTGAATACTTCGAATTTTACCACTTTCATCTGAGTAGGTTCTTCCTTGACATATTACCTCGTATAGGTCCGTCAAATGCTTGGGTTGCCCATGTATCTTCCCTCGTGATCCCCATTGCGGCACCCTAATTGCTGCACAAAAAGCATCAAAAGGCAAGTGGACACTTTTGTTGTAAATTTTATAGTGAACCATAGGGTTAGGTGAAGACCAATCAAATCTAAAGTCCTGCACCACAGACACAGTTAGCTTTGCATATTGGTAGGGTTCTCCCTCTACAAAATCACTCAATCCTGTATTAGAGACAAGAGTACGAAAATCACGCAAGATCCCCGAACTTCTCATGAATTCCAAGCATGGATAGCAGGATGGGAACACTCCTTCTTCACGATGGATCCCCATGACCTCAGGAACCACCAATTCATATTGATTTAGTTGGTGTTCATTTCCCTCCATCCTCTGAAATTTTTGACACATATCATAAAAATTATCTTTGAAGCATACAAATGAGGGGAACTACTATATGGACTTGCTAGAGGACTAAACATGCATCAAAACTGATTATATCAACATAGAACAAGCATGCATACTCACTTAACAAGTCACCTACAGCAGCAAAATACTCAAGGTATACTTATTAAACAAAATTCTACTTGGATACATGGGAGTCACATAGAGAGCAATGCCCCAAATCTCAGCAGCTGAGATGGGCTGAACAAAGAGATCGAAATCGCGAAGAAGAACAGCAAAACTCGAGTGTGAGAGAGAAAAACGAGCTGAGTGATGCAAGAGGAAGAAGTGGTAGGTGGGGGAACTGCTGGAGGGCCAAGGGTGCCCCACCTCAGTGGCTGGCGCGGCCAAGGGGCAGCCGCGCCACCATGTGGTTTGACCCCATGGTGGGTCCCCTTGGTCAGCACCAGGCACTCCCACGATGCTCTTTGAAAAATAGGACCAATGGTATTTTTACAGATTTTTGAAAACTTTCAATTTGCATGAAATCTGGATATTAAATTAATAAAACTTGGGCAGAAAAATTATTTTTAAAATTCAAAACAACTAAACTTTTGCAACCTAATTATCACTACAGGAGGTAAAACAAAGTTGAAGAAAGAAATGCTGTTTAGCTCTTTATGTATGCAAATACATTTGGTAACAAGGTTGATCAAGTCTTGGCACCAAATAAATTTACATGACACAAATGATTTAAACATCATGAAACACTCATGTTACCTTGTATTGTATTGATATGGATCCAATCATAATGTTTTGATATCCTTCTTGATGATCATATATAGGGCAATCAATACTTCCCACTTTGATAGTTTTAAAATTGAGATGGTATTGACTCCATAAATCTTGTCAACTTTCTTGGGGAAATAAACAGTATGTTCTTTATCATTAACATTGAAAGTTACTTTTCCTTTATTGCAATCAATAACAGCACCTGCAGTATTTAGAAAAGGTCTTCCAAGAATAATAGACATATTATCATCTTCAGGCATTTCAAGAACAACAAAATCAGTCAAAAATTAAACAATTGTTAGCCACTTGAACTGGGACATCCTCACAAATGCCAACAGGAACAGCAGTAGTAGATTTATCAGCCATTTGCAAAGATATATCAGTAGGTATCAATTTATCAAGATAGAGTCTCTTATAGAGAGAAAAAGGCATAACACTAACTCCTGCTCCCAAATCACATAAAGCAGTTCTAACATAATTATTCTTGATGGAGCAAGGGATGGTTGGTATACCTGGATCTCCAAGCTTCTTAGGAACCTTGCCATTGAAAGAATAATTAGCAAGCATAGTAGAAATTTCCTCATTAGGAATTTTCCTCTTGTTAGAAACAATATCTTTCATATACTTTGAGTAAGGAGGCAATTTAATAGCATCAGTCAAAGGAATTTGCAAGAACAAGGGTTTCATCCATTCACAAAATTTATTATAATGTCTTCTTCCTTTGATTTTAGTTTCTTAGTTGGAAAAGGCATTTGCTTTTGAACCCAAGGTTCCCTTTCATTACCATGTTTCTTAGCAATGAAGTCTTCCTTAGTGTACTTTGTGTTTTTAGTATGCTTTTCAGGTTCCTTTTCACTAACTTCTTTATCAAGAGCATCATTTTTATCCTTATCACTATCAAGTTCATTACCACTTTCAGTTTCAGCATCAGAGATAGATATACTATTAGGATCATTAACAGTTTCAGAGGATTCTACAACATTTTTATGTTTCTTCTTCTTCTTTTTCTTAGAAGGAGAAACTGGATTTTCAGCTAGTTGAGAATCTTGTTCAATTCTTTTAGGATGTCCCTCAGGATATAAAGGATCCTGAGTATGAGCTCCACTTCTAGTGCTAACATAGACAGGTTTTAATTTTTCCTTAGAAGCATTGGCTAACATGTCTTGTTGCACTTTAGTGAGTTGATCAATTTGAGTTTGAACCATATGGAAATGTTTAATAAGCATCTTAACATCATTGGAGGTTCTCTCCACAATATCATGCAACTTACTAATAGCTAGAAGTTTTCATGCAAATGATTCTCTACTCTCATATTAAAATTATCTTGCTTAATAACATAATTATCAAATTCATCTAAGCATTGATCAGGTGGTTTAGAGTAGGGAATATCTCCTTCATCGAACCTGTGGAGAGAGTGAACCTCAATTATGGATGGATGAGGAATTGGCTTACACAAATCTTCAATAGGTGGAAGGTTCTTCACATCTTCAGATTTAATACCCTTCTCAATGAGAGTCTTCTTGGCCTCCCTCATTGTTTCATCATTCAATTCAATCATACCTCCCCTCTTCTTTGATATTGGTGTCGGTGTAGGTGTGGGGGTCGGCGCAGGTAGAGTCCAATCATCATAATTCTGGCTGATTTTAGCCAATAATTCTTCAGCTTCTTCAGGGGTTCTTTTCCTGAAAACACAACTAGCACAACTATCCAGATATGCTCTAGATTCAATAGTTAGTCCACTGTAAAATATATCAAGTAGATCATGCTTTTCCAAATCATGTCCAGGCCGAGCTCTGATAAGAGAGCAAAACCTTGTCCATGCCTCTGGAAGTTTCTCTTCATCTTCCTGGTCAAAGTATAAATTCTCTGCAAAGCATCATGTTGAGCACTAGCAGGGAAATATTTCTGAAAGAAAACATCAAGCAAACCAGTAGGACTAGTAATAGAACCAGGAGACAAGTTGTTATACCAAGCTTTAGCATCATCTTTTAATGAGAAAGGAAAAATCTTAGCAACAAATAGCTACGCTTCTTAATATCATCAGAAAATAAGCCACTCAAAGTAGAGAGCTCATTCATGTGCTCTACAGCACTTTCACTCTTAGTGCCACAAAAAGGAGTTTTCTCAACAATAGATATATGAGATAAATCAAGAGAAAAATCATAAATTTATCTTTAATGTTTATAGGAGAAGTGGCAAACTTAGGATCAGGTGACAACTTGTATTTAACAGCATGTTGTGCAAGAAATTTCTCATATTACTTGCACCAGTAGTAGCATTACATTTATCAATAAAATCATCATCAAGTTCCACATAAGTTTCATCAGGATCATCATCACAAGTATAATCCCTTAACTCAGGTGAATAAACAGGAGTAGTAGGACTTCCATTAGGTGTTCTAGTATTTTCAAGTTGTTTAGACTTAGCAATAGCAGCATCTAAAAGTGGACCTAATGAAATATTCTCATCAATCACAGTAGAAGCATCATCAACATTATCAGAGGCAATTTCAGATTCAGCAGTAGTACCAACACGTGAAGATTGTGGTGGTGTAACAAGTTGACTCAATACAGATGGTGAGTCAAGAGCAGCAGAGGTACTAAGTGTCGTACCTTTTCTTGTAGTGGATGGCAATACACGGACCCTCTCATCATGAGCTTTACCCATGATGAATAAATTTCAGCGAGCATATAGATCACAAGTGAACCACAAATAAAGCTATGCTCCCCGGCAACGGCGCCAGAAAATAGTCTTGATGACCCACAAGTATAGGGGATCGCAACAGTCTTCGAGGGAAGTAAAACCCAATTTATTGATTCGACACAAGGGGAGCCAAAGAATACTTGAGAGCCTTAACAGCGGAGTTGTCAATTCAGCTGCACCTGTGAATAGTCTTGCTCGACACAGATTATCAGTAGCAACAGTTTTATAGCAGTAGTAGCGGTGAAATAATAGCAGCAGTAGTGATTGCAGTAGTAGTAAACAGTAGGATTAAAACACTGTAGGCATAGGGATGGATGAACGGGCGCTGCATGGATAAGATAGCTCATATAATAATCAAGACATAGGCATTGCAGATAATAATGATAAAGCATCCAAGTACTAAGTAACGTAGGCATGTGTTCCGTATATAGTCGTACGTGCTCGCAATGAGAAACTTGTACAACATCTTCTGTCCTACCAGCCGGTGGCAGCCGGGCCTCAAGGGAACAATATGTGTATACAACTTGCAGGTATGATCAATAAACAGTGCATATCATTATGAAACAATAACATGTTCAGATCTGAAATCATGGCACTCGGGCCCTAGTGACAAGCATTAAGCTCAACAAGTTGCAACAACATCAATAAGTACTAACAACGGATACTGGGCACCATGCCCTAATGATCTTATAGCTTATTACATGAACAATCTCATACAATCCCTACCATCCCCCTCAGCCTACAGCAGGGAATTACTCACACATGGATGGGGGAAACATGGATGGTCGATGGAGAAGCGTCGGTGATGATGATGGCGATGATGTCCTCCAATTCCCCGTCCGGCGGAGTGCCAGAACGGAGTTTCTGGTCCCCGAAATAGGTTTCGCGATGGTGGCGGCGTACGGTGATGTTTTTGGATGAAGTGGACGACCCCCCGACGTTTTTAGGTCAGAAGGGTTAAGTAGTCGAAAGATGGGCTCGGGAGGTGGCCCGAGCCTCCCTCCTCAGTGGCTGGCGCGGTGGGCCCCCTGGCCACGCCGCCTGTGGTTTGGGCCACTCGTGGCCATCATCTCCGCCTCCCCTTCTGGCTCCGTGAGTTTCTGGTATAAAATAGGAGGTTTGCGATCTTTTCTGGTGTTTTTCCCGAAAGTTGACTTTCTGCACAAAAACAAGACACCAGGGCAATTCTGCTGAAAACAGCGTTAGTCCGCATTAGTTGTATTCAAAACACACAAGTTAGAGGTAAAACAATAGCAAAAGTGTTCGGGAAAGTAGATACGTTTTGGACGTATCAACTCCCCCCAAGCTTAGCTTATTGCTTGTCCTCAAGCAATTCAGTTAACAACTGAGTGCGATAAAAGACTTTCACGAACATTTGCTTCATATGATGCATATATTCTCACTATATGTACAAATGCTTAGGCAATTCAAGATGAGGCAAATGCAAATAATGTCACTCAATAGGCATGTAAACTATGAAAAGATACCAACATACTAATAGCAACAAGCATGAAACATATTAATTCACAAGATTGTAATGCTCATAATAGGATATGATAAGATGGTATCTCGCTTGCCCGTTTTTGTACAGCAAAACATAAATGCCCAGGCACCTCTGAAGTTCATGGGAAGACTAGAATCAAAGATATCAAAGATAAAAGCATCAAAGTTATATCACAGTTAACCACATTCTGGGACAAGCACATTACACTAAGAATGACAACTATGCTCTCGGAAAGTGCTCAAAGAGAGGATGGTGACTCAACATGAAAGTAAAAGATTGGCCCTTCGCAGAGGGAAGCAGAGATTATCATGTGCTAGAGCTTTTTATTTTTAAAACAGAAGCAAAATTGTTTTGGGAAGTGTTTGTTGTTGTCAACGAATGGTAGGGGTACTCTAACCCCCTTGTCAACCAGACTTTCAAGAGCGGCTCCCATGAAGGACGTTATTTCTACCAGCAAGGTAGATTATCCCTCTTCTCTTTTGTTTCACATGTATTTAGTTTCATTATGGGTGACACTCCCCCCAACCTTTGCTTGCACAAGCCATGGCTAACCGAATCCTCGGGTGCCTTCCAACATTCACATACCATGGAGGGTGTCTATTTGCAAATTAAGTTGCTTACTGATAAATCAGGGCAAAACATGTGAAGAGAATTATTGATGAAAGTTATAATTAATTGGGACTGGGCACCCCGTTGCCAGCTCTTTTTGCAAAATTATTGGATAAGCGGATGTATATGCCACTAGTCCATTGGTGAAACGTCTGAATGACAAGATTGAAAGATAAAACACCACATACTTCCTCATGAGCTATAAAACATTGACACAAATTGAGAAGTACTTTGAAGGTTTTAAAGGTAGCACATGAAAATTTACTTGAATGGTTCAAAATGCCATGCATAGGTATTTATGGTGGACACTTTGAAATAACTTGGTTTTCATGGTTTTGGAAGCACGAGCAGCATTCCCGCTCAGTACAAGTGAAGGCTAGCAATAGACTGGGAAGCGACAATCAAGAGAGCAATAACCGTCATAATCATGCTTGCGACAAAATGAAATTAATTGAGACATAAAAGTGATACAAGAACTCTGAGTCAAAATAAATCATCAAGGCTTAATTGACTTTTGTTTTTCAGTCATACGCATGCATGAGCATGTGCCAAGTCAATTCAAATGAATTATTCAGAGGAGGATACCACAATGTCATACCCTCTATGAATAGAACAATGCAAGCAAACATCAACATAACATGCTACCACTATTAATAAATTGGGACCGATCATGAGAGAACAAGAACTACTAAGCATCCACTAAATGACATATACCTCACATGAACCAACTAAGCATGCTCACATAGATGAGTATATGTACAAAAATGAAAACAAATGGAGTTCATACCAGCCTCTCACCCCAACTCAAGTTGTTGTAGATCATCCTTATTGCTTTTTCACTTGTGTTGCTTCGAATGATAAGAATGAAAACCAAGCTCCATCGGAGTCACGGTAGCTGTCCAACTCTGAAAACACTATACAAAACCAAAAAGAAACAACAAATATTTTTGGGTTTTCGAGTTTTTGAAACAAGAGCAAAAAGAAACAACCAATAAAGCAAAATATTTTTGGATTTTTGAATAACAAACCGAATTTTAAAACTAAGCAAACTATACTACTTAAGGAAACAAATGAAGAGAAACAACAGAAATATTTTTGGTCTTTTTGTGTTTTGGAATGCAGCAATAAAAGGTAAACAATTAAAAGGAAAGAAAGAAAGAAAACTGCAACATGGATATACAAAGTATCGACAAGATATGATATGTAAATGAGTGAGATGTCGATATACCTCCCCCCAAGCTTAGGCTTTTGGCCTAAGTGGAGATCAATAATAACGCGGGTAGGAACTCCAAGCCGGCGGGTCATACTGGGCGTGCTCAACATCGGCTCCGCTGAGGAAGATGAGGCAGAGGGTCCAGCATCCCCAGGATAGGGGCGCAAGCCCCCAGTCCCGGAAAACTGAGTGGAGTCCTCGTCCGCCCATTCTCCATCGTCCTCTGTGTGCAGGGCATGATCCCTCAAGTATGCATCGAATTCATCCTCGGTGACTGACCAAACATTCCTGAAACCAAGATCAAACAAACGTGGTGCAGGCAAAGCGACTATTCGCTCGGATTTAACCATTTTCCACCTCCACCTTCTTGGCAAAAGGCACCTCATAAGATAGATTATTCAAAGTAGACCAACTAGTAACAAAGCCATGCCTCCCCATGGAAGCAAAATCGAGCCTCTTAAAGGAAGCTGCAAATCATTAGGGAGAGCTACTACACCATGCATAGCTAATAAACGAGAAGCAATAAGTCCTCCACAAAATCCACCTTTCTCGCGATTGGCAGCAATGCGAAAGGCTATCAAGGCACCCAAATTATAACTCTTATCATGTTGCAAGGCTGCTGCTAGGAAAGCTAAATCAGGAATGGATAATTTATTTGCAGTCTTCCTAGCAAGTACACCTCGTGATGAAGTAAGCAAAATATCGAATGCATGGAAACTGAATACTTCGAATTTTACCACTTTCATCTGAGTAGGTTCTTCCTTGACATATTACCTCGTATAGGTCCGTCAAATGCTTGGGTTGCCCATGTATCTTCCCTCGTGATCCCATTGCGGCACCCTAATTGCTGCACAAAAAGCATCAAAAGGCAAGGACACTTTTGTTGTAAATTTTATAGTGAACCATAGGGTTAGGTGAAGACCAATCAAATCTAAAGTCCTGCACCACAGACACAGTTAGCTTTGCATATTGGTAGGGTTCTCCCTCTACAAAATCACTCAATCCTGTATTAGAGACAAGAGTACAAAAATCACGCAAGATCCCGAACTTCTCATGAATTCCAAGCATGGATAGCAGGATGGGAACACTCCTTCTTCACGATGGATCCCCATGACCTCAGGAACCACCAATTCATATTGATTTAGTTGGTGTTCATTTCCCTCCATCCTCTGAAATTTTTGACACATATCATAAAAATTATCTTTGAAGCATACAAATGAGGGGAACTACTATATGAACTTGCTAGAGGACTAAACATGCATCAAAACTGATTATATCAACATAGGAACAAGCATGCATACTCACTTAACAAGTCACCTACAGCAGCAAAATACTCAAGGTATACTCTATTAAACAAAATTCTACTTGGATACATGGAGTAGTCACATACCTGAGAGCAAATGCCCCAAATCTCAGCAGCTGAGATGGGCTGAACAAAGAGATCGAAATCGCGAAGAAGAACAGCAAGAACTCGAGTGTGAGAGAGAAAAACGAGCTGAGTGATGCAAGAGGAAGAAGTGGTAGGTGGGGGAACTGCGGAGGGCCAAGGGTGCCCCACCTCAGTGGCTGGCGCGGCCAGGGGGCAGCCGCGCCACCATGTGGTTTGACCCCATGGTGGGTCCCCTTGGTCAGCACCAGGCACTCCCACGATGCTCTTTGAAAAATAGGACCAATGGTATAATTTTTACAGATTTTTGAAAACTTTCAATTTGCATGAAATCTGGATATTAATTAATAAAACTTGGGCAGAAAATTATTTTTAAAATTCAAAACAACTAAACTTTTGCAACCTAATTATCACACAGGAGGTAAAACAAAGTTGAAGAAAGAAATGCTGTTTAGCTCTTTCATGTATGCAAATACATTTGGTAACAAGGTTGATCAAGTTTGGCACCAAATAAATTTACATGACACAAATGATTTAAACATCATGAAACACTCATGTTACCTTGTATTGTATTGATATGGATCCAATCATAATGTTTTGATATCCTTCTTGATCATATATAGGGCAATCAATACTTCCCACTTTGATAGTTTTAAAATTAGAGATGGTATTGACTCCATAAATCTTGTCAACTTTCTTGGGGAAATAAACAGTATGTTCTTTATCATTAACATTGAAAGTTACTTTTCCTTTATTGCAATCAATAACAGCACCTGCAGTATTTAGAAAAGGTCTTCCAAGAATAATAGACATATTATCATCTTCAGGCATTTCAAGAACAACAAAATCAGTCAAAATTAAACAATTGTTAGCCACTTGAACTGGGACATCCTCACAAATGCCAACAGGAACAGCAGTAGATTTATCAGCCATTTGCAAAGATATATCAGTAGGTATCAATTTATCAAGATAGAGTCTCTTATAGAGAGAAAAAGGCATAACATAACTCCTGCTCCCCAATCACATAAAGCAGTTCTAACATAATTATTCTTGATGGAGCAAGGGATGGTTGGTATACCTGGATCTCCAAGCTTCTTAGGAACCTTGCCATTGAAAGAATAATTAGCAAGCATAGTAGAAATTTCCTCATTAGGAATTTTCCTCTTGTTAGAAACAATATCTTTCATATACTTTGAGTAAGGAGGCAATTTAATAGCATCAGTCAAAGGAATTTGCAAGAACAAGGGTTTCATCCATTCACAAAATTTATTATAATGTCTTCTTCCTTTGATTTTAGTTTCTTAGTTGGAAAAGGCATTGCTTTGCTTTGAACCCAAGGTTCCCTTTCATTACCATGTTTCTTAGCAATGAAGTCTTCCTTAGTGTACTTTGTGTTTTTAGCATGCTTTTCAGGTTCCTTTTCACTAACTTCTTTATCAAGAGCATCATTTTTATCCTTATCACTATCAAGTTCATTACCACTTTCAGTTTCAGCATCAGGATAGATATACTATTAGGATCATTAACAGTTTCAGAGGATTCTACAACATTTTTATGTTTTCTTCTTCTTTTTTCTTAGAAGGAGAAACTGGATTTTCAGCTAGTTGAGAATCTTGTTCAATTCTTTTAGGATGTCCCTCAGGATATAAAGGATCCTGAGTATGAGCTCCACTTCTAGTGCTAACATAGACAGGTTTTAATTTTTCCTTAGAAGCATTGGCTAACATGTCTTGTTGCACTTTAGTGAGTTGATCAATTTGAGTTTGAACCATATGGAAATGTTTATAAGCATCTTAACTCATTGGAGGTTCTCTCCACAATATCATGCAACTTACTAATAGCTAGAAAGTTTTCATGCAAATGATTCTCTACTCTCATATTAAAATTATCTTGCTTAATAACATAATTATCAAATTCATCTAAGCATTGATCAGGTGGTTTAGAGTAGGGAATATCTCCTTCATCGAACCTGTGGAGAGAGTGAACCTCAATTATGGATGGATGAGGAATTGGCTTACACAAATCTTCAATAGGTGGAAGGTTCTTCACATCTTCAGATTTAATACCCTTCTCAATGAGTCTTCTTGGCCTCCTCATTGTTTCATCATTCAATTCAATCATACCTCCCCTCTTCTTTGATATTGGTGTCGGTGTAGGTGTGGGGGTCGGCGCAGGTAGAGTCCAATCATCATAATTCTGGCTGATTTTAGCCAATAATTCTTCAGCTTCTTCAGGGGTTCTTTTCTGAAAACACAACTAGCACAACTATCCAGATATGCTCTAGATTCAATAGTTAGTCCACTGTAAAATATATCAAGTAGATCATGCTTTTCCAAATCATGTCCAGGCCGAGCTCTGATAAGAGAGCAAAACCTTGTCCATGCCTCTGGAAGTTTCTCTTCATCTTCCTGGTCAAAGCTATAAATTCTCTGCAAAGCATCATGTTGAGCACTAGCAGGGAAATATTTCTGAAAGAAAACATCAAGCAAACCAGTAGGACTAGTAATAGAACCAGGAGACAAGTTGTTATACCAAGCTTTAGCATCATCTTTTAATGAGAAAGGAAAAATCTTAGCAACAAAGTAGCTACGCTTCTTAATATCATCAGAAAATAAGCCACTCAAAGTAGAGAGCTCATTCATGTGCTCTACAGCACTTTCACTCTTAGTGCCCAAAAAGGAGTTTTCTCAACAATAGATATATGAGATAAATCAAGAGAAAAATCATAATCTTATCTTTAATGTTTATAGGAGAAGTGGCAAACTTAGGATCAGGTGACAACTTGTATTTAACAGCATGTTGTGCAAGAAAATTTCTCATATTACTTGCACCAGTAGTAGCATTACATTTATCAATAAAATCATCATCAAGTTCCACATAAGTTTCATCAGGATCATCATCACAAGTATAATCCCTTAATCAGGTGAATAAACAGGAGTAGTAGGACTTCCATTAGGTGTTCTAGTATTTTCAAGTTGTTTAGACTTAGCAATAGCAGCATCTAAAAGTGGACCTAATGAAATATTCTCATCAATCACAGTAGAAGCATCATCAACATTATCAGAGGCAATTTCAGATTCAGCAGTAGTACCAACACGTGAAGATTGTGGTGGTGTAACAAGTTGACTCAATACAGATGGTGAGTCAAGAGCAGCAGAGGTACTAAGTGTCGTACCTTTTCTTGTAGTGGATGGCAATACACGGACCTCTCATCATCGAGCTTTACCCATGATGAATAAATTTCAGCGAGCATATAGATCACAAGTGAACTCCAAATAAAGCTATGCTCCCCGGCAACGGCGCCAGAAAATAGTCTTGATGACCCACAAGTATAGGGGATCGCAACAGTCTTCGAGGGAAGTAAAACCCAATTTATTGATTCGACACAAGGGGAGCCAAAGAATACTTGAGAGCCTTAACAGCGGAGTTGTCAATTCAGCTGCACCTGTGAATAGTCTTGCTCGACACAGATTATCAGTAGCAAAGTTTTATAGCAGTAGTAGCGGTGAAATAATAGCAGCAGTAGTGATTGCAGTAAACAGTAGGATTAAAACACTGTAGGCATAGGGATGGATGAACGGGCGCTGCATGGATAAGATAGCTCATATAATAACCAAGACATAGGCATTGCAGATAATAATGATAAAGCATCCAAGTACTAAGTAATCGTAGGCATGTGTTCCGTATATAGTCGTACGTGCTCGCAATGAGAACTTGTACAACATCTTCTGTCCTACCAGCCGGTGGCAGCCGGGCCTCAAGGGAACAATATGTGTATTACAACTTGCAGGTATGATCAATAAACAGTGCATTATCATTATGAAACAATAACATGTTCAGATCTGAATATCATGGCACTCGGGCCCTAGTGACAAGCATTAAGCTCAACAAGTTGCAACAACATCAATAAGTACTAACAACGGATACTGGGCACCATGCCCTAATGATCTTATAGCTTACTAGCAAAATGCCCGTGCGTTGCAACGGGCGTGAAAAACTAATGTACTTAAGTTTGACCATCATTCATTACATTTTATTCTACGGTTTTATGTGATATAGACATACACTATTTTTGTATACGTGTCTCCAATAAATTACGGAAAAAAAAACAAGCATAAGTCTCGACCCGTGCATATATGTCAGGATCATACGGAGTTCACGCCAAGGTGCAGTGACACTTTAGGATAGGCTGTCCGCCATATTTTTTAGAAGATGCTCGCCGTCAGATTTTTGAACCCTTTGGTCGTCAAGACATCGGCAACCGCCATCTCCATGTCAAACTTCTCCATAGCATCAAACCGATCCATGACCACCAGCAGGTGTTGCGTCACGTCATATAATAGAGGAGCATATATTGGACGTTTTCTCAATCCGTTGTCCATATACAAATAGCATTAGGAGCATATAGCAGACATCTTGAATGAAAAGCTCGGCTAGAAAGCACGTAAGGGCTGAAAGAACAAACGGTCTTAGCTTTCCTCTTCATATCATATGAACCCCTGGGCGCCTGGATCTCTGTTAGTTACACATTTATATTGTGATTAACAGTTGTAACTCACATGATGGCACGATGTTGTGCGTGTCTCTTTGTGCAGCGATGATCACATAATAACAGAAGCCAGTGCTTAGCATGACTACACGGAATTTAACTCTGGTTTGAAAACTAAATCACATTATTCAGTTGTTAGCATAAATACAAAAAAAATCATTCAATCACAGAGCCGGCCAGGTGGCTCACACAGAAACTTGAATCCTGGAGACGTAGAATCAAAAAAACAGATGAACAAATTAGCCTATACTAATAGGTGGGGTGCATACAATGTGATCATCCAAGGTTTATACATTGATGGAAGCAGCTGCCGTCATCAATCAGCACTTCACCGGCGGTCTGAGTGCTCACGTACCTGATCGGAAACAGGATAGTACGTAACTACTGCAGCATCCGAGTTGAGCCAAGAGAACCGCTCAACAGGCACGACGACGTCTGGTCAGACATGGCTGACGTTCGTTCGCCGTTCAGCCAGATGGGAGCACCAGAATCATGCTGCGTTTTCCAGCAACTTGCGATTTGGTAGCCATTGAGGAGGAACGGAAAAAATCCAAACCATCAGGACTAATTCCGGATTCTGCTCCAACGGTCCAACTTCATCTCGTAGGCCCATCCCATGACTCCCATCAGGGACGCATCTCTACGCGCCGTCGGCACCCTCCTCTGCGTTGCGCTACAGTCTCCGTACATCTTGCGTCGAGTCCTCAACTGCTGCCGCGGGCGGCACATCGGCAGTTGTTTCGAGAAAGCAAGCTTCAAGCGTCACCACATGGAGGTGCGTCGCGTCCAATCGCGTCTCGCGACGCCGTGTGGTCCGATGCTCATCAATCTATGAGTACGCCGGGGTGATCCCGGCGTGGGCGGGAGCTGGAGGAAGGGGACGAGAAGCACCAAGGACGATCGGCAGGTTCCTCATCTAAAACAAGCATCGGATTCCAATCACCTGGATTGGGTAGTAGCGTGGGCAACACCATGGACGCAGAACCGAGTATCGGGCTTCTTTCCAATAATGGCCATCTAAGCTCCAATCGTCGGAGGCCGCCTTGGTGATCTCCCGGCCTTGTGTCGTGCTACGCTGGCCGAACCATGGCAGGCAGTCCGCGACGGCCATGGATGCTGCTTTGTTGCTGGAACGACGATGGATCTCTCACAGTTCTGGGCTAGATCGAGAGCTTAAAAACAAACGAAAAATAGCCGTATCGCATCAGGACTTGGAGTTGTATTGGACTAAGGAAACCGAAACGATCA